>WNWK01003819.1:152500-155305 GCA_009830355.1 Cherax destructor
CACTGAAGTAATTTTGATATTTAATTTGGTATTGTCTACCAGTGATATGAAGCTGTGTTTGTGTCTTCCATAAGACACTGAAAAATTACAGGACGACATAAGCAGGGACTTCCAATGGGCAGTGGAGAACAACATGACGTTCAATGGTGATAAGTTTCAGCTGCTTAGGTATGGAAAAAATGAAGAACTCAAAAGGAACACTATATACAAAACGCAAGAGGGTCACCACATAGAACGAAAGGAACACGTAAAGGACTTGGGAATAATTATGTCTGCTGATCTGTCGTTTAAAGACCATAACAAGACAAAGATCACAACAGCCAGGAAGATGACGGGGTGGGTATTGAGAACTTTCAAAACAAGGGAAATAATGCCGATGGTGACACTATTCAAATCGCTAGTGCTCCCCACTTAGAATACTGCTCAGTGCTGACAGCCCCGTTCAGGGCAGGAGAAATAGCAGAGCTGGAACAAATCCAGAGATCGTTTACGGCTCACATTGAGCCATTGAAACATCTAAATTATTGGGAACGCCTTCAAGTCTTGAACATGTACTCATTGGAGCGGAGGAGAGAGAGATACATGATAATATATACATGGAAAGTACTTGAGGGCCTGGTCCCAAATCTGCACACTGCCATAACAACATACTGGAGTGAGAGATATGGGAGAAAGTGTAAAATAAACCCAGTGAGGAGCAGGGGTGCGGTGGGGACAATACGGGAGCACTGTATTAACATCCGGGGTCCCAGACTATTCAACATCTTACCAGAAGATATCAGAAACACGGCTGGAACCAGTGTAGAAGCCTTCAAGAGGAAACTGGACAAATATCTTCACCAGGTGCCAGATCAACCAGGCTGTGATGGATATGTGGGACAGCAGGCCTCCAGCAGCAACAACCTGGTTGACCAGGCAAGCACCAGACGAGCCTGGCCCATGGCCGGGCTCAGAGAGTAGATACTCTCGAAACTCTTCAAAGGTATATCAAAGGTAAGGTATAAGATGTGAAAACGTTTACAAGGGCTGTGCCTTTGTCGTTGTTTAGGTATCCTGTAGCTGGATCGCTAGTGCACTCAGCCCTTACACTGAGGTACTGTTGGAAACATTACCTACTTGATTGTTTGCTTCTAAAGTCTTAGTGATTTTATATTTATATTTTTTGGTTTATTTTTTCATTAATATATGTATCAGCTTTAAGTAGATAGGCCATTACTAGAGGTTTATTTGTATGCTGCATGCATGAACAGGGGTTTTATCTTTATATTTCTTAAGATAAGGATTTTTTTTTAATTTCCTGTGTCCAATATGAATGTTTGGTTCCACTTTGTGTCAGATCTTTTATTTTTAAATTTATTGCTGTCCCTTCAGTTTAGACTAGTTTTCCTCCACTGTTTATCGGTGAGCCTTGTCTTAACCCAAGAGGGAAAACTACTTGTTGAGTATCGTGTGGTATCACTTGTTTCATTAGTATGTTAGTGTTAACCTTGGCCTGTCCTTTATCCCTCGCCCAGTGCTATTGTTAAGCGTATCAGAGAGGAATTAGATGACGGGTGGAGCTTCCAACGATGCCTCGGGTGTAGCAATGTGCTGGTGGTAGCGAAGGCTGTGGCTGCTACTGCTGTGAGAGGAAGAGCGCCTTCGAGAGAGGAATCACAGCTGTGAGGAATGGCTCATGTTGTACTCGCCTAATTGATTTTGCGGGGGTTGTCTCAGCGCCTGACCCTGCCATTTAAACTTTCCCCTGGAAATCGCTACACTTTCAGTCAGTGTCTGATAATACAGATGGTTAGAAGAGCGACACACAAACACTACGCAGTTGGTCTCTGGAGTGTTTCTGGTAGTACCAGAATGTGTTGCTGTAAATGAGTACAAATTGAGGGAGGACAACGGCACAAAGTAAATCTTTAGAATGGACAGTTTCGCTCTAAGCAACTGTATCAAGACTTGATAAAATTGTGTTTAGGGCGAAACTTAGTGCATAAAAGGTTTACTCGACACTGTGTCTTTCTGCCATACTTGTGGGCAAGTCTAGCTTCTCAGACAAGGAGCCTCACTTGGCCTCACCTTAATTATCTACTTGGAGGTCGGCCCAGTCTTTGACCAGGCCCCATCCCTTCCATTAGGGCCTGATCAACCAGGCTGTTGATCAGTACCCAACCAGTACTGCTGGCCACAGTACTGGTCGGGTACTGACTTTAGATATCTGTCCAATTCGCTCTTGAGAGCAGCCAGGGGTCAATTGGTAATTCCTCTTATGAATGGTGGGAGGCTGTTGAACAGTCTTGGACCCCGGACACTTATTATGTGTTCTCTTATTCTAATAGCTAAATTGTTTTGTTTCGTGTTTCTGATTGGTGGTAGCGTGGAAGGTTGAGACAAACATAGAATGACTAGTATGGAGGTTTATTCGAGAAAGTGGACTACACAGGCAGACAGATACGAGATAGCTGGAAACCAGTCCTGAGGAAAGATGCTGACAGGAGGACCGCTGGGGAAGGAGTGAGAGGCGTTGGAGAAGAGCATGGAGGCACTGTAGGGCTGAGGATGAGACGCACACGTGACTAGCGGCGTCAGTGTGCCGCCGCGACGATATTGTTCAAATTTTGAGGAAAAATCCAGGACAAGGCTAGGAGGTAGGATGAAGTATACTGCCGTAAACTATCTTTGTCTTTATTGAAGAGAGATTTGGGTTCACAGCGGGCAGTGTGAATTGTGCCGAAGCCAGTAGGTCGGGTCGGCGTTGTCTTAGAGAGAGAGGCATGGTAGGACCACCTGATGCCTGACCTCTGGAGGAACTTTAGG
>WNWK01003820.1:0-155293 GCA_009830355.1 Cherax destructor
GGTCTGGAAGAAGACCAAGGTCCAATTCCTCAGACCGATAGCCTCTTACCTCGTCAAGGAGCCCCCCTTAAAGAGGATCTGCTGACAAGTCAACTCCCAAATATCTTAAAACATTCACTTTTTCCATACTCCCTCCCTCCAATGTGATATCCAATTTTTCTTTATCTAAATTGTTTGATACCCTCATCACCTTACTCTTATCTATATTCACTTTCAACTTGGCTGGAACAAGTGTAGAAGCCTTCAAGAGGAAATCAGACAAGTATCTTCATCAGGTGCCAAATCAACTAGGCTGTGATGGATATGTGGGGAAGCAGTCCTCCAGCAGCAACAGTCTGGTTGACCAGGCAAGTACCAGACGAGCCTGGCCCATGGCTGGGCTCCAAGATTAGTGAAACTCAAAACTTTTCAAAGTTAAAGGTACCTTTACATTACACACACAACCCACACATATAAAAAGAGAGGAGCTTACGACGACGTTTCGGTCCGACTTGGACCATTTACAAAGTCACACTAACTGGTAAATGGTCCAAGTCGGACCGAAACGTCATCGTAAGCTCCTCTCTCTTTATATGTGCGGGTTGTGTGTGTACAGTGGACCCTCGGTTAACGAAAAAAATTCATTGCAGAAGCCTGCTCAAGTGCCATTACCGAACGAATTTACGTCCGAAGCTGCAGAGGTTGGTGGATGAATTTGGTAGGGTGTGTAAAAGAAGAAAATTGAAAGTGAATATAGGAAAGAGTAAGGTGATGAGGATAACAAAAAGAATAGGTGACGAAAGATTGGATATCAGATTGGAGGGAGAGAGTATGGAAGAGGTGAATGTATTCAGATATTTGGGAGTGGACATGTCGGCGGATGGGTCTATGAAGGATGAGGTGAATCATAGAATTGATGAGGGGAAAAGGGTGAGTGGAGCACTTCGGAGTCTGTGGAGACAAAGAACCTTGTCCATGGAAGTAAAGAGGGGAATGTATGAGAGTATAGTTATACCAACGCTCTTATATGGGTGTGAAGCATGGGTGATGAATGTTGCAACGAGGAGAAGGCTGGAGGCAGTGGAGATGTCATGTCTGAGGTCAATGTGTGGTGTGAATATAATGCAGAGAATTCGGAGTTTGGAAATTAGGAGGAGGTGCGGGATTACCAAAACGATTGTGCAGAGAGCTGAGGAGGGGTTGTTGAGGTGGTTTGGACATGTAGAGAGAATGGAACGAGACAGAGTGACTTCGAGAGTGTATAAATCTGTAGTGGAGGGAAGGCGGGGTAGGGGTCGGCCTAGGAAAGGTTGGAGGGAGGGGTAAAGGAAGTTTTGTGTGCGAGGGCTTGGATTTCCAGCAAGCATGTGTGAGCGTATTTGATAGGAGTGAATGGAGGCATATGGTTTTTAATACTTGACGTGCTGTTGGAGTGTGAGCAAAGTAACATTTATGAAGGGATTCAGGGAAACCGGCAGGCCGGACTTGAGTTCTGGAGATGGGAAGTACAGTGCCGGCACTCTGAAGGAGGGGTGTAAATGTTGCAGTTTTATAACTGTAGTGTAAAGCACCCTTCTGGCAAGACAGTGATGGAGTGAATGATGATGAAAGTTTTTCTTTTTCGGGCCACCCTGCCTTGGTGGGAATCGGCCGATGTGTTAATAAAAAAATAAAAAATAAAAAAAATAGGTTAGTCTATTTCAGACCCCCAAAACTACACTTCCACAAGAACTTACAAAATTATACTTACATAATTGCACGATTTCCGGGGTATTCGTTAACCGAGGGTCCACTGTATTGTTCCAGTCACGGTATTGTGCCTTGTTTGTTATTTATGTACCTTTACATACCCTCTCAAACTCGTCCACTAACCTTTGCAACTTTTCTTTAGAATCCCCCATTATTATTATAATCAAAAGAAGCGCTAAACCTACAAAGGGCATACAGCGCAGCATGGAGTGCAGCAGGACAGTGGAGTGCAGGGATAGAGGGTAGCAAGAGATTGAGGTAGAAAGGGCAGTGAGGAGTGCTAGAATCATTATCATCAGAGTTTGTGCAGTAAATCAGTTGCTGTCAAAAAGTCAATGAGTGTGTCTGGGTTAAAGGAGGGTCCATCAGCAAGAAGGGAAGGTAAGTAGAGCAGTGACGACATTAGAGGTAAATTTAGAATCCCCCAAAAGCACAGTATCATCAGCAAAAAGTAACTGTCAACTCCCATTTTGTATTAGATTCACCATAATTTAATCCCACCCCTTCCCCCAACGCCCTAGCATTTACTTCTTTTACAACCCGATCTATAAATATGTTAAACCACCATGGTGATATTACATATCCCTGTCTAAGACCTACTTTTACTGAGAAGTAATCTCCTCTCCTACACACCCTAACCTGAGCCTCACTATCCTCATAAAAATCTCTTTACAGCATTTAGTAACTTACTGCCTATTCCATACACTTGCAACATCTGCCACATTGCTTCCCTATCCACTCTGTCATATGCCTTTTCTAAATCCATAAATGCAATGAAAACTTCCCTACCTTTATTTAAATACTGTTCACATATACATGTATGCTTCAATGTAAACACCTATGTTTGCTTCAATTATTGGGATTCCATAAACTATGACAAATCATTCCTGGTTATATTTTATCTGAGAAACAGGGTAAGTCTTTTGATTTTTTTGTGATTATGAACTGAAAATGGAAGGCAAGTGTAGGAGAGGCCTGGGGGATGCGATTAATGAACAGGGGAAATTTTTGTTTTAGTGTCTTTAATGTCAACATTATTTATTTTGGACTATTTTTAATTTTGTGTAAAACTGGCCAAGTTACCGACTTCTGTGCACTTTATAGGGTAGTTCCAATAGTTGAATGAACAATTTCTTGTGTTCAATCAATAGAACAGAAGGCATACTAGCAAAATAGCTACGAATATGCAATATGGTCGAATGTAGCAACATAATCTGCTTAAAATAGGACTCAAATTGGGCGAAATTGCCAATAAGTAAATTGCACTTGGATTGTTAGGTTTGTGTCTGCGTAATTGAATTTTTTACCAAATTTCATACTGCTGGTGTTATTATCTTCAGGAAAAGATTCTGTACTGTTTCAGATTTTTTTTTTAATGTGGACAGAGGGCAATATTAATTTTAAAGGTCTGGACAGTAAAAGGGTTAATGACCTAGATAGGGACCAGAGGAATGGTTTAAGTGAAAAATGTGTTGAACAAATCACATTTTCAACAGAAACCTATTTTATTACTTTAATGCTGAAATTTAATATATGTACTACTCACCTGTGGAATGGATTTTTAATTTCCTAACAAACAAAATGCAAAGAGTAACAGTAAATAAAGTAAAATCCGAGGGTGTCTTAGTGAGAGGCTGTTCCCCAAGGCACAGTTCTTGTACATTATCTTTAATATTAATACTCCTTGGTTTATCAGGCCCACATCATAACACAAAGCTAAAGATTAATGTAATTATATTCACTATTAATTCCTAGTGCATAGCTAATAATTGTACTTGAATATCAAATACAGTACTGCACATAAGTACAGTTTAAAAGTCTATATTATATTTATACAAGTTGCAGATACACAAGAACCTATTTGCAAAGGGATGTGTATTGATTTTACATATATTCAGAGCTGGAACAGTTTCTTTCTCATTATTATTATAATAAAAAGAAGTGCTAAACCACAAGTTTCTTCCTCAAATGTTTTAGCTAAAGACTGTCTCAGAATATAACCAAAAACACCCAGCAATGCTAAAATGTAATATTGTGTACAGTAGGCCCCCACTTATACGGAAGGTTAGGTTCCAGGCTACTGCCGGAAAGCAGACTTCGCCGAAAAGAAGAACTCAATTTTTTTCCATTTATAAATGCATATAAATGCCAGATAACAAGTTTACACTAACATATATTAAGTTAGCAATAGAACTAGGCATTAAAAAGTAAAATACACACACACATTACACTCATTATTTACTTCATTTGTAGTCTTAATGTAGGGCAAAAGGTGAGTAGTATTTACTGTAAGAAGTCAGGTGTGGTAGGTATGGTAACCCTCCTGGCCACCCCACCCACACATACTATACTACGATGCTTAAAGTGCCCTAGAGTGATACAATACATATACAGTACACTCATTACTTACCTTAAAATATTTGTAGTCTTAATGGTCTTGATGTAGGGTGAGAGGTGAAAAGCATTTATTTGTAGAAAGTCGTGTGGGAGGTTTGGGAAGTGTGGATAGCCAGACAGGGCAGCCCTCTCCTCCACTCCCCACCCACACGTAATGGAAACAAACCAGGCGAACGCGACTGGTTTTCGTCCTACAAGTAGCCTGGCTACCACAAGTCCTACAAGTAGCCTGGCTACCACAAGTCCTACGAGTAGCCTGGCTACCACAAGTCCTACGAGTAGCCTGGCTACCACAAGTCCTACGAGTAGCCTGGCTACCACAAGTCCTACGAGTAGCCTGGCTACCACAAGTCCTACGAGTAGCCTGGCTACCACAAGTCCTACGAGTAGCCTGGCTACCACAAGTCCTACGAGTAGCCTGGCTACCACAAGTCCTACGAGTAGCCTGGCTACCACAAGTCCTACGAGTAGCCTGGCTACCACAAGTCCTACGAGTAGCCTGGCTACCACAAGTCCTACGAGTAGCCTGGCTACCACAAGTCCTACGAGTAGCCTGGCTACCACAAGTCCTACGAGTAGCCTGGCTACCACAAGTCCTACGAGTAGCCTGGCTACCACAAGTCCTACGAGTAGCCTGGCTACCACAAGTCCTACGAGTAGCCTGGCTACCACAAGTCCTACGAGTAGCCTGGCTACCACAAGTCCTACGAGTAGCCTGGCTACCACAAGTCCTACGAGTAGCCTGGCTACCACAAGTCCTACGAGTAGCCTGGCTACCACAAGTCCTACGAGTAGCCTGGCTACCACAAGTCCTACGAGTAGCCTGGCTACCACAAGTCCTACGAGTAGCCTGGCTACCACAAGTCCTACGAGTAGCCTGGCTACCACAAGTCCTACGAGTAGCCTGGCTACCACAAGTCCTACGAGTAGCCTGGCTACCACAAGTCCTACGAGTAGCCTGGCTACCACAAGTCCTACGAGTAGCCTGGCTACCACAAGTCCTACGAGTAGCCTGGCTACCACAAGTCCTACGAGTAGCCTGGCTACCACAAGTCCTACGAGTAGCCTGGCTACCACAAGTCCTACGAGTAGCCTGGCTACCACAAGTCCTACGAGTAGCCTGGCTACCACAAGTCCTACGAGTAGCCTGGCTACCACAAGTCCTACAAGTAGCCTGGCTACCACAAGTCCTACGAGTAGCCTGGCTACCACAAGTCCTACGAGTAGCCTGGCTACCACAAGTCCTACTAGTAGCCTGGCTACCACAAATCCTACAAGTAGCCTGGCTATCACAAGTCCTACATGTTCACCGAGTTTAATCGTTTCTATCAACTACCTTTAGATGCTATCATAAAGGGAGAAGTAATGAATAATTCATGCCGAAAAATGTACACACAAGAGTTATGTATTAAGGGGAGTGACGTAATGTTTTTCCCTCCGCCCGGCAACACCTCCATAGCATATAAACAGCATGTTTATATGCTTTGTAATGTGTTTCTTATATAATTTTGAAGAAAATATCATAGATGGATTAATGAAAATGTCTATATTAATGTAAAATAAGACATTTAATGTGCCCAAGAGTGATTATTATTAGTATTACGTAATGTTTTCCCTCCACCCGGCAACCACACCTCCATAGCATATAAACAGTTGATCTGGAACATTTCATTAACAGTTGTCATTCTATGGAGACATCTTTGGTATCTGCCCTGATATTGATCACCATAACTAAGTGTATTATATGTGAATGGTCAAGTGAGAAGATGGGTTACATAGCATATATACAGCATGTTTATATGCTATGTAACATATTTCTTATATAATTTTGAAGAAAATATCATAGATGGATTAATGAAAATGTCTATATTGACGTAAAATAGGACATTTAATGTGCCCAAGAGTGATTATTACATAATAGAGAGATGTGCTCACGGAAAATGTAAACAAACCGGGTGGCACACGCCGTATTTGAAAGACCGCTCGCCGTATAGAAAGTTTTGGTCATAATTCGAACTCGCCATGTGAATGGAACGCCGTAAGGCAAAACGCCGAAAAGCGGGGCCCTACTGTACATGTTAATTTTGTACATAATAAAAGAAGTATTATATTATTCTTGGCAATTATAGAACAGAAAAAAAGCAAAATACAAGAAAATAAAGGAGAGAAAAAAAAAATACTGTATGAGGAGAACTGTACAATAATCTACCTGCCGTTCTCCTGGACAGAGATACTGTCCTACCACTGCAGTACCATAATACAATGTGTGCATCTCCCAAAGATCTGCAGTGTTTAGGGAATAGCAGAGAACTGACAGTTTGTACAAGGATTATTACTAAATTTATGGAAAGTGCTAAATCTGTACTCGGTTCCATTTCCAGGTCTCTATCATATCTACATTTACAGGCCTCTTATATATGATGTACAGAATTTAGTAAATACATCATATTAAGGTTCAATGTGAATATGCACTTTTAGTGTAATATTTATGCAGGGGAAGTACGGCTTTTACAAAAGATAAAAAATAAAAACATTTGAAAATTAAATGACATTTAAAATTTCATGGACAGTGCCACATGAACTTTGTGAATCTTAATGTCTGAGTACTAACAATTTTCAGTTAAAAAAAAAAAAAAAAAAAAAAAAAAAAAAAGTTAAAATTCCTTGAAAAACAGATTGTGCATGAGAAAAATAATGTAAGGGTAAGACAAAAAAAAAATCCAATTGTTGCTGACATATTTTGAAAATAATAATGTACAGAACAGGATTGCTTTTACTAATTTCAATATACATAAAATGAAATTTCCAAAATACTTTACATGAAAAAACCCGGACATTGGCATGGCCACCAAATATAAAATAATTTTAAAATGTACATAATAACAAATCTAAAGAAATCAAAATTGCACATTAATTTTTACCAAATTTTGGACATTTGTTGTATCCAAAATATTTAATGGTCAACAGGGTTTGGTTAAAATTAAACACAAACCTGGTGTGCTTCACCTTTACTATCAAGAGTATCGTATCATTATGCCTGCTATACAGAGGATCGGACAAGTCTACCACAGCAGCAAGGCCCAAATTCTTAGTATGATGTACAAAATTTGTTGGCCTACTGCACCCTTGGCAAGGTTAGAGGCATCTTAATATAAGACAATGTTAGCCTGATTATGGGAGACACTCCATAAGCAGGGTTCAGGCCACCCGACCCACTTCTGTGCTCACCCACAGCCTATATACCTGCTCAACAGTTTTTACACTTTCATCTCGTACAAAGAGTCATTCCTTGCAATACATTACTTGCCGTCAGTAACGCTATTGGCTGGTGGAACAGAGTCACAAGGGGGAGACATAAATGAACTCTACAGTTATGTCACAATGAAAGATAACCTACTAAACAAGGGTGCATATCTAAAATGGAGTAAAAATAAATTATATTCATAATCACTGATGCATATGTATGACATCTTACAGATGTGGCTAAATATACAGAAAAACACAGTACCTAGTAGCCTCAAAGTAAAGAGGATGTAATTCCACTGTTCAAGATAATCATGAAGCAGTGAGGGATGAGAGAGGGCTTTATTGAGAATGGTATTGCAAAGGGGTAGGGGAGGGGAGGGAAAAGACAAGGGATTGTACTTGGTATACAGCCAGCTGGACAGGGTTCTAGTGACTTCTAGGAGGGCCTGCATTTAGTATACAATTTTAATGATGGACAAAATATAGCAATCTGGCTACGAGGCTAATTGTATGTTATATAACACCAGCCCTGTTTTATATGCATTTCCACAGTTGGTACATTTCAAAACTGCATCTTCAGATTATTTAAACAATAAACAACAATGCATTTAGTACTGTTAAAGGATCTTTTCTCTTTCATTAAACAGAAAATAGATAAAAAAAAATGTTTCTATATTCTGTAAATGACTTTTTTTTTTTTTTTTTTTACAGAGATTTTAATTCATGCCTCAAATATAAGGTACATAATTAGAAAAAAAAACAGGTAACTAAGATAAATGAATATATATATATCTATATATATATAAATATTTATGTATATGCAAGAAACCCAAACTTTTCAACAGTGGCTTGAAGAATTGCAGTTTGTGTGTTCCAACCTACTGAAAACTACCACATTGTTCCATCAGTATCTCAGAGCCAACATTTTACATTTCAGGGCTGATGGGAAACCAACTTCATAGAGTGGTGCAATATTTACATAATTATTAAAATGAATGTTTAGAAAAAAAAAATAGCCATCCCGTTGTGCACAATGACACAACACCGCAGGTCATCAGGGTATGTGGTCCTTGGTACCAGTACTATCCCAGGTTCTGCAGTAGTGCTGGTGGAATAGGGTTGTATAGTCACTTTTCATGCAGGATAAGTCATAGGATCTCTGCTTCCTCTTACAAATATTTGTGGTTTGAGCAGTTAAATCAGCAAAAGAACATATGATTCCTCCAAATGTCCCCTCTCAGTAATATGTACTATCATGGACATTGAGAGGATTAGCAACCAACTGTTTGTATTTACACTCACATCAGAACCACTGGACACAGTCTTCATCATACTAAGACACTTGCACAGAGATTACTGGTTCCTCCAATCAGTCTCTTGGCATTATCAGAGCTGAATGAACCAAATTTAAAATCAGTCCTTTATATTCAAGAGTCAAAAGCACTTCTGGTCAAGATTGGGGCCGGTAACCCCCAAGGCGAACCCTGGTATGTGCACTGCCCACCCTCAACCCCTGCCTCATTTGACCACTCATGTACTATGGTGACACTACACTGGGTAAGGACCAGGTGAGTTGATCTGGAACATTTCATTAACAGTTGTCATTCTATGGAGACATCTTTGGTATCTGCCCTGATACTGATCACCATAATTAAGTGTATATGTGAATGGTCAAGTGAGAAGATGGGTTACTGCTCCCTGATACCATGCGGTTCTCCTGCTTGGGTAAGTCTGCCCAATCAGACAAACTGATTTTCTACCAGAGAGAGGGCTGAGGGAGCAGTTTAAGCTTTTCCCGTGTTCATGAGTTGAGCCATGGGTGTTTGAGGCACTCTCCAGCGGTAGCTCGTTCTGATGTGTCAAATGCCAGCATAGGATTGAGAAAATCACTAAAAGCACGTGCCTCTTCTTCAGGCCACTCATATTTCTCTGTCAGCACCTCAAACATGCCCCATGGACGGAGCTTTGTGATATGCTTAAGGTCCCCTAGAAAACAAGAAATGTTTTATAATTAAAAATAATGCATATAAAAAAATACTTCACATTAAAGCAAATATATGAATGGTTTTGTATAACAAATTGTTTGGTTATTTATAAAACTATAATAATTTTTTCAGAGATTTGCAACAAATGCAATAGTACATATTGCATGTTATCATATACTGTTGTACAGCACTGGCATACCTCCTTCAATATCTGAAGACAGCTGCAAAATTGAAAAACTAGGGGGCAGCAGTAAATGAAGATTTATAACTCATAGTGAGGAATCAAAGCTTCAAGAAAGAAAATGCTTGACCATAATAAATTTACTAATAAATATATTGCAATAGTCATTACAAGTTCTAGCTCTTGGTCCTGCCTCTTAATGTTCAAATGACCGATGTGTATCTGCCCTGCTGATTCTCATTTTACACACAGTATGTGTATCATTATTACACTTATGGGCAAGTACTAAACTCACAGGAGTCATACAATACCTGGGAAATGTGAGACAATTATTTTATTATTAATTTTTTATTAACACATCAGCCGTTTCCCACCAAGGTAGGGTGGCCCGAAAAAGAAAAACACGCATGCTTGATGGAAGTCCAAGCCCCTCGCACACAAAACCTCCTTTACACCTTTCCTAGGCCGACCTCTACCCCTGCCTTCCCTCCACTACAGATTTATGCACTCTCAAAGTCATTCTATTTTGTTCCATCCTCTCTTCATGTCCAAACCACCTCAACAACCTCTCCTCAGCCCTCTGGATAATAGTTTCGGTAATCCCGCACCTCCTCCTAATTTCCAAACTACGAATTCTCTGCATTATATTCACACCACACAGTGCCCTCAGACATGACATCTCCACTGCTTTCAGCTTTCTCCTTGTTGCAACATTCACCACCCATGTCTTACACCCATATAAGAGCATTGGTATAACTATACTCTCATGCATTTCCCTCTCTGCTTCCATGGACAAAGTTCTTTGTCTCCACAGACTCCTCAGTGCACCACTCACCTTTTTTCCCTTATCAATTCTATGATTCACCTCATCTTTCATAGACCCATCTGCTGACACGTCCACTCTTAAATATCTGAATACATTCACCTCCTCCATACTCTCCCTCCAATCTGATATCCAATCTTTTGTTACTAATTTTTTTGTTATCTTCATCACCTTACTCTTTCCTATATTCATTTTTAATTTTCTTCTTTTACATACCCTACCAAATTTATCCACCAACCTCTTGAACTTCTCTTCAGAATCTCCCAAAAGCACAGTGTCATCAGCAAAGAGCGACTGTGACAACTCCCACTTCGTGTTAAGATTCTATCTTTTAACCCCACACCTCTTGCCAACACTCAAGCATTCACTTCTCTTACAACCCCATCTATAAATATATTGAACAACCAAGGTAACATCACATACCCTTATCTAAGGCCTACTTTTACTGGGAAATAATTTTCCTCTCTCCTACATACTATAACCTGAGCCTCACTATCCTCGTAAAAACTTTTCACCGCTTTCTATTCCATACATTTGCAACATCTACCACACTGCCCCCCTATTCACCTTGTCATATACCTTTTCCAAATCCATAAATGCCACAAAAACCTCTTTACCCTTATCCAAATACTGTTCATCTATATGTTTCACTGTAAACACTTGGTCTACACACCCCCTACCCATCTTAAAGCCTCCTTGTTCATCTGCTATCCTACTCTCCATCTTGCTCTTAATTCTTTCAATAACAACTCTACCATACACTTAACCTATAATTTTTGCACTCTTTTGTCCCCTTTGCCTTTATAGAAAAGAACTATGCATGCTCTCTGCCAATCCCTAGGTACCTTACCCTCTTCCATACATTTATTAAATAAAAGAACCACTCCAGAACTATATCCCCACCTGATTTAAACATTTCTATCTTTATCCCATCAGTCCCAGCTGCCTAACCCCTTTCATTCTACCCACTGCCTCACGAACTTCCCCCACACTCACAACTGGCTCTTCCTCACTCCTACAAAATGTTATTCCTCCTTGCCCCATACACAAAATCACAGCTTCCCTACCTTCAACAACATCTAACAATTCCTCAAAATATTCCCTCCATGAGAGGGAGATTATTTCCCAATAAAAGTAGGCCTTAGACAAGAATGTGTGATATCACCATGGTTGTTCAATATATTTATAGATGGGGTTGTAAGAGAAGTGAATGCATGGGTATTGGCAAGAGGTGTGGGGTTAAAAGATGAATCTAACTCAAAGTGGGAGTTGTCACAGCTGCTTTTTTGCTGATGACACTGTGCTTTTGGGAGATTCTGAAGAGAAGTTGCAGAGGTTGGTGGATGAGTTTGGTAGGGTATGTAAAAGAAGGAAATTTTAAGTGAATATAGGAAAGAGTAAGGTGATGAGGATAACAAAAAGATTAGGTGATGAAAGATTGGATATCAGATTGGAGGGAGAGAGTATGGATGAGGTGAATGTATTCAGATATTTAGGAGTGGATGTGTCAGCAGATGGGTCTATGAAGGATGAGGTGAATCATAAAATTGATGAGGGTAAAAGGGTAAGTGGTGCACTTAGGAGTCTGTGGAGACAAAGAACTTTGTCCATGGAAGCAAAGAGGGGAATGTATGAGAGTATAGTTATACCAACACTCTTATGTGGGTATGAAGCATAGGTGGTGAATGTTGCAACAAGGAGAAGCTGGAGGCAATGGAGATGTCATGTCTGAGATCAATGTGTGGTGTGAATATAATGCAGCGAATTCGTAGTGTGGAAATTAGGAGGAGGTGTGGGATTACCAAGACTATTATCCAGAGGGCTGAGGAGGGGTTGTTGAGGTGGTCTGGACATGTAGAGAGGATGGAACAAAGTAGAATGACTTTGAGAGTGTATAAATCTGTAGTGGAGGGAAGGCGGTGTAGGGGTCGCCCTAGGAAAGGTTGGAGGGAGGGGGTAAAGGAGGTTTTGTGTGCGAGGGGCTTGGACTTCCAGCAAGCATGCGTGAGCGTATTTGATAGGAGTGAATGGAGACAAATGGTTTTTAATACTTGACGTGCTGTTGGAGTGGAAGCAAAGTAACATTTATGAAGGGATTCAGGGAAACCAGCAGGCCGGACTTGAGTCCTGGAGATGGGAAGTACAGTGCCTGCACTCTGAAGGAGGGGTGTTAATGTTGCAGTTTTATAACTGTAGTATAAGCATGCCTCTGGCAAGACAGTGATGGAGTGAATGATGATGAAAGTTTGTCTTTTTCGGGCCACCCTGCCTTGGTGGGAAACGGCTGATGTGTTAATAAAAAAAAAATATTCCCTCCATCTTCCTGATACCTCTAACTTTCCATTTAATAACTCTCCTCTCCTACTTTTAACTGTCAAATCCATTCATTCCCTAGGCTTCCTCAACTTATTAATCTCACTTGAAAACTTTTTCTTATTTTCAACAAAATTTGTTGATAACATCTCAACCACTTTCTCATTTGCTCTCTTTTTACATTGCTTCACCACTCTCTTAACCTCTCTTTTTCTCTCCATATACTCCTCCCTCCTTGCATCACTTCTACTTTGTAAAAAAAACCTCTCATATACTGACTTTTTCTCCCTTACTACTCTTTCTACATCATCATTCCACCAATCACTCTTCTTCCCTCCTGCACCCACTTTCATGTAATCACAAACTTCTTCTGAACACTCCAACACTACATTCTTAAACCTACCCCATACATCTTCAACCCCATTGCCTATACTCTCACTAGCCCATCTATCCTCCAATAGTTGTTTATATCTTACCCTAACTGCCTCCTCCTTTAGCTTATAAACCTTCACCTCTCTCTTACCTTCTGCTTCCATTTTCCTTGTATATCTTACCCTAACTGCCTCCTCCTTTAGCTTATAAACCTTCACCTCTCTCTTACCTTCTGCTTCCATTTTCCTTGTATCCCATCTACCTTTTACTCTCACTGTAGCTACAACTAAAAAGTGATATATCTGTGGCCCCTCTATAAACATGTACATCTTGAAGTCTACCCAACAGTCTTTTATCTACCAATACGTAGTCCAACAAACTACTGTCATTACGCCCTACATCATACCTTGTATACTTATTTATCCTCTTTTCTCAAAATATGTATTACTTATAACCAAACTCCGTTCTATACAAAATTTAATCAAAGGGCCCCCATTATCATTTACACCTCGCACCCCAAGCTCACCTACAACACAGTGAAGGGTAGCTTCATATTTCTGGATCAAGAGCCCTTCACTGGCATCAAGGCACTTCCCATGAAGGGTGGAGATTTAAAGATATGACCTTACCCATGTGTAGAATGTACACACACAACCCGCACATATAAAAAGAGAGGAGCTTACGACGACGTTTCGGTCTGACTTGGACCATTTACAAAGTCACACTAACACACAGAACAGGTGGAAGGAGCAGGGGAAGGGTACCCTCCCCCTGTCTGCCTGCCTATAAATACTCCTTCCACCTGTTCTGTGTGTTAGTGTGACTTGTAAATGGTCCAATCGGACAAGCGTCGTAAGCTCCTTCTTTTATAGTGCGGATTGTGTGTATTGTTCCAGTCACGGTATTGTGCCTTTTTTTGTTATTTGTAGAATGTATGTGCAGCTCATTAAGACAAGACAATTGTGTGCCACTCCAAGAGCTCACAGGTACTGATCCTCTCTATTAACTCTTTGCCAACACCAAAATGTTATGCCTTTAACTCTTTCAGGGTTATTGACGTACTAGTACGACTTACGCCCTGGGGTTATTGACGTACTAGTACGCCAAAATTCTAGCGCCCTCAAATCAAGCAGAAACAGGCTGTTAGGCCTAGATGTGATAGAATGGGTCTGTGCAGTCAGTGTGCGCAGTATAAAAAAATTCCTGCACCACACAGTGCATAATGAGGAAAAAAAAAACTGACCATATTTTTCGTTTAAAACAGCGACTTTGCAGTCTATTTTCGTATGGTATTTATTGATGTATTCTCGTTTTCTTGGTCTCATTTGATAGAATGGAAGATATATTACAGAAATAGAGATGATTTTGATTAGTTTGACAATGACAAGTACCTTGAAATTGAGCTCAAAGTAGCGAAAATGTTCAATTTTTGACGATGTTCAAGAGTAAACAAATCACACCATGCGTCCAATACACATCAACTGGCGAGTCTAATATTCATGCACAAGTGCTCTGATATTGTTTATACCATTTTTACAATGATGCAGTTGTATACATAACAGTAAATCTTCTATTTTTTTGTGAGAATAAAAATTCAAAATGATAAGCAAAAGTAATGTAAGAGGGGCCTGGAAACGTGACTAATGAACGGAGAAGATGTTATTTTAGTGCCAGGAATGTCTGCCTTGTTTATTCTGGACCCTATTTTGAAATTGGCATCGTTTGAAATTTGTATGAAATTGGCCAAATTGCCATTTTCTGACCACTATTTTGGGTAGTTGTAATTGGTAAATAGGTGGTTTCTTGTACTCAATCGATAGAAGAAATGGAGTTCTAGCGAAATAGCTATAATTTTAGTAGACTGAAACATTGGAATTTGCCGAAAATAGGTCTCAAAGTGGGTGAAATCGCCGATGCGTAAATGTCATCCATACCGATAACTTCGCGAAAGCATAATTCCGTTAGTTTTCGATCAAATTTCATAATTTTGGTGGTGTTATGATCGGAAAAAGATTCTCTATCAATTCATAATAAAAAATAATGTTTTTTTTTTTAATTCTTGGACCCTGAGAACGAGTTTCGGAGACCCCTCTTGGACCCTGAAAGGGTTAAAGAGCTACCAGAATCAAAGTTGTTAGGAAACATTTCTCGCATTTCCTAAAAAACAGTAGTTTATCTACTTTCATGCACTGTGCAGTGAACATCTGGTGCATTATTTAGCCACCATCTTCAATTATTTTCAGTAAATGGTAGAGAAAGGTGTGTGGGTGTTTACATCCAAAGACTGAGCTGGGAAACTGAAAACTGATCTCACTCACCCAGGGTATAATGTGGTATGCCTATACCAATATGAATTTAATTGTATAATATCCCAAAAACTTTCAGCATAATGTGTGTAATACATTGAGAGATTTTTGTTACAAAGTACAATATTCATCTTAAAAGTCAAATTGCAATAAACTGTTTTATAATAATAAAATTGGAATTGTTAATTTTTCCTATCACACCATTCACTTTCAAAGCATTTTTGCATTATATTCATGAGTTTTAAATCAGCTTAGAAATTATTCATGTTTCTGCTTGACAGTATGAACAAGGAAATCTGTGCATACAACACAATAAAGAAAACAAAAATTATATACCTTACATATACATACCTTTCTTATCAAAGAATTCCTTCGAGTATTTGCCAGACTGAGCTATATGGCGTGGAATTTTTCCCAGGAGCTCAATTATGTGTGCTAAGTGGTCCTCATCTCGTGTGTAGTCAGCCCCACTGTGAGGCTCAAACAAATAGTCTCCAGTTGCCAATTCAAAAGCCTGAAAGAAAAATCAATGCAGAGTCATTTCCATTTGCGTGAAAAAATATTTGAACAATATACACTGAGCAAAAATTCACTCCAATGAATATGACAGAGTAAAGTAACATTTTGTTTAGGAACTGCATGATCAAACAATTTTTTTTATTAACCAAACTGCAATTAATTCAGCCAAAGGATCAAGGTGTTAGACACACATCTTAAGCTTAATATCTACAAAGAGCATTTCCCCAGCGCATGAGAAACAATGAAGATAAGAAAAAAACTAGGGATTGCTGGGAGATACAAGAATAATTATTGTACTGTATTATCATAATAAAGGGAAAGTGCCTGTGGAATGGGATTCAGTCAGATATAATTAAAGAAATGGTAAGTACATATTGTCAGGGAGATTATGAGACTGTTGAAACCATCTCCCACTCCACATGAATTCTCATTGTAGACAATGTTGTTGACTATCAACCACAGAAAAGCAGCTATAGCAATCAATACAGCAGTAGAATGTGGTTCCCAGCTAGACTGTATTGTACCATATTTTAAAAGGTGCTAAACCCATGTGGGTCATTCAGTATAAAAGGTGGAGGTTCAATTTTATGTCTGCTAATTGTGGCTTGATCTTTGTTTAGAAAAAAAACCTAAGTTTTACAGCCTTTCACAATAAAGTGCATTGCTGCAATTTCTCCTCAAAGCCTGGTAGCCATCTTCTTGACACAACCCTCAGCAAGAGAACTTAATCTACTTTCTTAAAAGCCAATTTTCAAGTATTGGTTAGTCATCTATCACCTGGATGGTTGCAGTGCATTTGCAACATGACTAATACATGCATGGCAATGAAGCACTTGCACACAAATGCACCATGTACCTAAAACAAAAAAGTGAATAGATATACCTCAAAACTACAATGAAAGAATGAAAAAAAATGTCTTTGCCAACATGATTACTGCAAAAAATCATAAAAGAATACTAGAAACTGGAGCTGTTGAGGTAGTTTAGTCATTTAAAGAGGATGGAGCAAAATAGGATGACTTGGAGGGTGTATAAATTTGTAGTGGAGGGGATGAGGGGAAGGGGTCATCCTAGGAAAGGAAAGAGGGAGGGAGGGGATAAAAGAGGTTTTGGACATGCAGCAGGAATGTGTGTGTGTGTGTGTGTGTGTGTTAGATAGGAGTGAATGGAGGCGAATGGTTTTTGGGACCTGACGAGCTGTTGGAGTGTGAGCAGGGTAATATTTAGTGAAGGGATTCAGGGAAATCGGTTAGCCGGACTTGAGTCCTGGAAATGGGAAGCACAATGCCTGCACTTTAAAGGAGGGGTTTGGGATATTGGCAGTTTGGAGGGACTTCTAAACTGTCATATCTGAGCTCCTCTGCAAAGACAGTGATTATGTATGAGTGAGGTGAAAGTGTTGAATGATGATGAAAATATTTTCTTTTTGGAGATTTTCTTTCTTTTTGGGTCAACCTGCCTTGGTGGGAGATGGCAGACTTGTTGAAAAAAAAAAAAATATATATATATACACACACACACTCAGAGAAGTGAATAGAGACATACTTCCAGTTATAAATCAGCTTAGTTTCCATATATGTAAATGTTAAGTGTTCTATGATATGTGACTAGTTCATTGTTACAAATAACTTAAGATAAAGATATATTTGATAGCATGGTATAGAGGCTTGTGTGCCTCATCCTCCCTCTAAGAACTGTTAGCATGTAGGGTAAAATAAAATAAACATTAAAGAAAGCCACTGATCTGTTGACTTGATTAAACAGTAGTAGTATTGAGGAATGTAGCTTTATGCAATTAGACATATTAAATAAGTTATGTAGTCCCTCCATGTCATAATGAGGCTTTAACAGACTCCAAATCTTACTAAAAACAAAACAAAAACTTGAACCCCTCCCCCTCTCTCCCCAGATTCCCCCCTCTCCCTCTCCCATCTCCCCCTTCCATCTCTCTCTCTCCCCTCCTTCCTCTCCTCTCTTTCCCCCTTCATCCTCCTCTCTCTCCCCCTTCCATCCTGCTCTCTCTCTCTCCCCCTTCCATCCTGCTCTCTCTCTCCCCTTCCTCCTGCTCTTCTCTCTCCCCCTTCCATCTGCTATCTCTCTCTCCCCCTTCCATTCCTGCTATCTTCTCTCCCCCTTCCATTCCTGCTCTCTCTCTCTCTCCCCTTCCATTCCTCTCTCTCTCTCTCCCCTTCCATTCCTCTCTCTCTCTATCCCCCTTCCATTCCTCTCTCTCTATCCCCTTCCATTCCTCTCTCCTATCCCCCTTCAATTCCTCTCTCTATCCCCCTTCAATTCCTCTCTCTATCCCCCTTCAATTCCTCTCTCTATCCCCCTTCAATTCCTCTCTCTATCCCCCTTCAATTCCTCTCTCTATCCCCCTTCAATTCCTCTCTCTATCCCCCTTCAATTCCTCTCTCTATCCCCTTCAATTCCTCTCTCTATCCCCCTTCAATTCCTCTCTCTATCCCCCTTCAATTCCTCTCTCTATCCCCCTTCAATTCCTCTCTCTATCCCCCTTCAATTCCTCTCTCTATCCCCCTTCAATTCCTCTCTCATCCCCTTCAATTCCTCTCTATCCCCCTTCCATTCCTCTCTCTCTATTCCCCTTCCATTCCTCTCTCTCTCTATTCCCCTTCCATTCCTCTCTCTCTCTATTCCCCTTCCATTCTCTCTCTATTCTTCCTTTCTATTCCCCTTCCATTCCTCTCTCTATTCCCCTTCCATTCCTCTCTCTCTCTCTCCCCCTTCCATCCCTCTTTCTCTCTCCCCCTTCCATCCCTCTTTCTCCCTTCCATCCCTCTTTCTCCCTTCCATCCCTCTTTCTCCCTTCCATCCCCTCTCTCTCTCTCTCTCTCCCCTTCCATCTCTCTCTCTCTCCTTCCATCCCTCTCTCTCTCCCTTCCATCCCTCTCCCCCTTCCATCCCTCTCTCTTCCACTTCCATCCCTCACTCTCTCTCTCCACCTTCCATTCCTCCTCCTCTCTCCACCTTCCATTCCTCCTCCTCTCTCCCCTTCCATTCCTCCCTCTCTCTCCCCTTCCATTCCTCTCTCTCTCTCCCCCTTCCATCCCTCTCTCCCCCTCCCATTTCTCCCTCCCCACTCTCTCTTTAATCCCTCCCTTCTTTCTGTCTGTCTCTCTCTCTTATTACCACTAGCAAGATATGTAATATTTACCCACTGATCAAAAATAACTTTCCTCACTAATAATATAAAAGCAACAAATATATACTATTGGCCTATTAAACATTTCTATCTCCCAGCAACTGTGCTAAGAATTCTTAGCACATCTTTGATGCACGCTACGATGTATAAAATAAAACTGTTATTCAAGTTAGCCCCAAAAAATTTTAATGTTTAAAAGTTTTAAAACAAATACTACAATACAAATCCTAACTCAAGCTTTTTTTGAAAGAGGTAGATGTAATGGTTCAAAATTCAAACAAGACTAACCATACAAGCAGTACTCCATATGTCTGCTGGGGCTCCATAACCTGCTCCTAACAGCACTTCTAGGCACCGATACTGCCGAGTTTGAATATCTTCTGTGAAGTGATGGTCAACCCAGCAAGCATTACCTAAGTCAGCAATTTTAACTTTCATATCGCAAATCTCATGAACAGGATCAGGAACACGCTCAATAGCTTTATGGTCAGGACAGGATGCTACTCTTCGCATTCCACTCCCACTACTGCTACTACCTCCAGTGAAGTTGTAGTTAGCACCAACATCGTCACCATCTGTGTGAGGATTTACAATCCTAAGTTTTTCAAACAATATTACAAGTTTTCCAATAATAAAAAGTATGAAGGACGAAGTTAGAGAGGCTAAATCATTACTGTGCAAACTCGAAGTTGATCTCATTCAGAATAAGTGATAACGACATACAGCTTTAAAAAAATCTATTTTTCCTAAACATATTTCTAACTCTTTTATATACTACAATGTACTTGACAAATCTTAAATGTCAACAAAAACGAGACAATACTGTATAAATATTAGCACCTTCATCTTCTGGGGGAAGTCTCATATCTGGCGTAATCTCAGATTCTGAGCGGCCAAGTGTGGGGCGGGGGCTGTCGTGGCCATTCATGAGTGGGTCAAGTGAGAGACCCACCGCCCCACCCGGCCGCACATCCCCCTCACACATCTCTGCTAGACTCTTGCGGTGTTCTGCAGGCCAATTACGAAACAGATGTTAGTCATGCATCTATTACTACTCACATTAGTCTTCAGCCTGACAAAACATATGGAATGGATAGGGAATAAGTAAGTTTGGGAGTAAGGGTATAATAAAAAATAAATCAAATCAGCATTTCTCAAATATAGTATGTATTAGTTGTATACCTGAAGCCATACAGCTCTCTTGAATGAGACTTAATTATGCTAACAAGAGATTTAATTATACCTCAATAGTTTAATCATGAGATGTTACAAATAACAAGTATTATCATCAATATTTAATCAGAAAAATAATTTAGTACACATCTTGTTTAAATTGATAATATTCTGTGCACCTGATTTAAGCTTGCCTGTAAACAAAATTTAGTTTCCACATCCACAGTTGAGGCAAATTTAATCAGTTGGACATACTGAGGCATGATATGGCTTCAATATGTGCTGTATTTTGTTACAGGAAATAGTCAGGTTCCTAATACTAAGCAAATAATACAATATACAATGATGTGTACAAGTACATGCATGTTAAAATTAATGAAAAACAAGGGATATCCATTTAAAGTCTTTGTCTTGGTGGTTATTTTAGTACTGCATCTGTGAAGTGGAATTCTAGGAACTTCATAATCAACCTTCTAATGATAATCTTCATGTTTGTAACTAAGAATATATGCAAACACACAAAACAGTCAGCAGAACTTGCAGGTACCAGCTCCATCTGTGAAATAATTCTTGGTACTGTATATAAAGTTTTGCCATCTTATAAACTGTTTACTCAGACTTCAAAACTTCATACCACTTATTACACCCCTCTTAACTATGTCTAATATTTTATCATGTATTTGTAGAGATAAGGTAGTAGGTTGGTAGACAGCAACTGCCCAGGGAGGTACTACCGTCCTGCCAAGTGAGTGTAAAACGAAAGTCTGTAATTGTTTACATGATGGTAGGATTGCTGGTGTCTTTTTTCTGTCTCATAAACATGCAAGATTTCAGATACATCTTGCTACTTCTACTTACACTTAGGTCATGCTACACATGTACAAGCATATATATACACACCCCTCTGGGTTTTCTTCTATTTTCTTACTAGTTCTTGTTCTTATTTCTTCTCTCCATGGGGAAGTGGAACAGAATTCTTCCTCTGTAAGCCATGTGTGTCGTAAGAGGCAACTAAAATGCTGGGAGCAAGGGGCTAGTAACCCCTTCTCCTGTATATATTACTAAATGTAAAAGGAGAAACTTTCGTTTTTTCTTTTGGGCCACCCTGCCTCGGTGGGAAACGGCCGACGTGTTGAAAGAAAGAAAGATTTGTAGAGATAAAGAAATAAAGATTTTATTATTATTATTACTGCATTATTATTATTATGGTCAGTGGGCATGGGTGGGTGTCAGCCAACCAGTGAGCTTCAGTTATTGTGTGGGTGGGCCTTGGACAACCAGCGATGTAGTAGCTTGCCTCTTGGGCAACATCTGAGCCAATAGGAGCTTCAGTTTTTGTGGGTGGGCATCAGCCAACTAGCAATGTGTCAGATTGCCTCTTAGAGCAGGAAGATCATGACATTAGATCTATCCACCTTAAGTCCATTCTGGGGAGTCATCTTTCTCATAGCCCAGTCTCAGACCATGCCTCTTGGGCTAATGGCCTAATCAACCAAGCTTTTAAGTGCTAGCTGCACTCAGTCCATCATAGGCACAACTGCCCAGCTGATTAGGCACTAAGATATTTAACCAGTTTCCTCTTGAAGAGAACTAGAGACCTGTTGGTAATTCCACTTATGTATGAAGGAAGGGTGGTGCAAATTCTTGGTCCCTTTACAATTGAGTTATTTCTCACTGTAGTAGCTGCACCCGTTATGCAATGGTGGTTGGTATTTTGTACTATCTGTCAAGTCTCTGCTCTCATAGGAAAGTACTGTTTTTGCTTGGTAACAGAGTAGTAGACGTATGGAACTAACTGTAAAAAGTCCTCACTGAAGCTTACAACTTGAATGACTAAAAGCAGGCTGAACAATCATAAGAAAAGCCAGCAGGACAACTGCAGTGCTTTTCTCTATTCTTATATATTCTCACAATTCTTCACTTATTTATAATAAGGCTACTGTTCATAACCCTTGCTCCAGATATGCTTGCATAGATGGTTCTGAGTGTGTTCCACATTAGTGTTTGAATGCTGGAAATTGAGTAGCAATCTAAAGTGATTCTGAAGAGGCAGTTTAGTGTCTTGATATTTTATTCCCATCATGCAAGTGAGCCCCTTGTTGTGTAAACAAAAAACTTAAACTTTAAAATCCAGCTTATATGCTATGATATACAGTGGACCCCCGGATTACGTCATTATTTCGTTCCAGAATGCTGTTCAAGTGCCGTTACCGAACGAATTTGTTCCCACAAGGAATAATGTAAATTAGATTAGTCCTTTTAGACCTCCAAAAATACACTTACAAAAGCACTTACAAAAATACACTTACATAATTGTTCGAGTTTGGAGCAGTACGTAATCCAGGGGTCCACTGTACTGTAGAAATGTTGAGGTTATGAATGGTGACTATCTCCCAGGTATGCAAGAAAAACACATATGCACTAACTAGGAAATGTCAGCATGAACTGTCTTGTTAATGTCCTAGTTATCCCTTTTGTTTTTCTTAGTTACTAATGTTCCCAATTTTAATAAATCATAATGTCAAACCTTTACTAAAAATCTTTCTCCTCCAATCTGGCTAACAAATGAAACAGTAAGTTTGAGACCCCACAACTACTCTACCTAAACAAATTCAACCGATCCAGTGAATTTTGTCCCATACATCTCAAAGTTTCTTAAATTGAGGTCCACTAAGGTGAAGGTTTACTCTACAACAGAAGCTGAAAAGCCAAACAAATTTAAGATTCCATTCCTTAATGAAGAATATTTACTATACAGTAAATCAATATCTTCCTTGGAAGTCAATTAGTGATGCTTTATCGCATCTTTACTTGCTTACAGTGAAGAGCTGAAAAAAAATAGCAAATAGGCCTCTGCTAATTCTACCTAGGGCTGACATTAAATCTGTGGAAGAAGTTTGTCTGCAGCTTTTTATACAAATATATCAAAATTAAATAAGAAGTTTTAGAATATTAAAACTGAAAATTATTTTTTTTTTTTTTTCAACACGTTGGCCGTCTCCCACCGAGGCAGGGTGACCCAAAAAGAAAGAAAATCCCCAAAACGAAAATACTTTCATCATCATTCAACATTTTCACCACACTCATACATAATCACTGTCTTTGCAGAGGCGCTCAGATATGACAGCTGAGAATAAGTCCCTCCCAATTGTCACTATCCCAGACCCCTCCTTTAAAGTGCAGGCATTGTACTTCCCATTTCCAGGACTCAAGTCCAACTAAATCAAAAGTTATGGCTCTTCTTTCCCTGAATCCCTTCACAAAATGAAAATTATACAGTAGCATAATCAAATTCCAGATATTTGGTAAGAGGTGTGTTTAAGTGTAGTATTTCCTGATATTCTAACAAATTTTTGAACAAAGATTTCCAATTTACCTGATTAAAGTCATATTTAGTACTTTAATTCAAACTACTTGTAAATAAATATTAACTGCACTTTCATAAACACTGATTAAAACAATTAAAAAAAAATTATTAGATTATTTCCACTCTGAACTTTATTTATGGAGGAACTGGAATGCAGAATATCAATGCTGCAACATACCATTTGCAAATAAAATGTATGTTACAAAAGTCATTAACTTTCAACTATAGACGCACCAAGTTTTTGTTGAGCCTCTTCTTCTAGAGTGAGATTAGGAGTGATGAGGCAAGGCTGTGACTGAGGTATGAGTGGAGGCTGGGACTGGGGCTGGGGCTGGGGCTGGGTGGGTGTTAACTCAGGCTCTTGAAGCTGTGGCAGTGGCTGCTCTTGTAGCTTCAAAGGCACCTCTTCAATACTCTTTTGTTTTTCTAGCTGCTGGCCATTAGTCTGTGGTGTCATACATGTCTCCTCTAAACTCGAGTCATTACTTAGCACTGAAAGGAAATTAAAAGATGTCATAAATGAGGGTAAAAAATGTTCTAAATACCTTACTGATTATTTGCAAATTGCCTTGAATCGAAAACACACTACAAATTCAAAAGCTGATCTTCAAATAGCTTTTAGCAGTCACAAACTTGAATGCTTTCGTGGCAGATTCATCAACATAAAAACAAGCTATACTTTAATGAACAAAATTTACAAGAGGAATTAAATGGATGATGGACATGGGCTATATACAGCAGCTGCTGTATACATACGAGTTTGCAACAAAATGCAATTGTATATTTAGTATCTTTTGGTAAAAAACAAATTAAATTCTTAAACTCCTACAATATTAATATCAGTCAGAGAAAGTTTTATATTGTAGTGATTCATACTCTGGCACTCAGTATTTTGCAAAGCCTCCTCTGGAGTAAATAAAATGGAAGTATTTTCTGTAAGCTTTCTGTAGCTTCATCATCATTTTAGGAAGAATATTTGACAAATCCTTCATGCAGAACTTCTCCAGCTCCTGCAGACTGAATAACATATTCTTGTAAACTGCACATTTTCCATTTCATAATACAGCCTCTCCTCACTTAGCGACGTACTAGTTTACCGATGACTTGGACTTACGATGAGCTCTCTGACCAGTATGCATACCTAAATAATGTATATTAGACCTGATTTCCTCTATTCTGTTTATTACAATATACAGTACATTACTGTATAAACATTTAAAAATATACTAAAAATGTTATAAATGGTGCAAAGGTGACATTAAAACAATATCAAAGATGGTTGACACAAACCCACTACCATTATAGTATGCTCCTTGCTTAGCAACGAATTTGTTTACTGATGTGGTCTTAGGAATGGAACTCCATTGTTAAGTGAGGAGAGGCTATACAAACTTTATATTACATTCATGTCTGCAGACTGTGATGACCTATCGAGAATCCAATTTTGAGTTCCCTTAACCATTTGGTTGTTGACTTTGATGTAAGCTTCATGGACCCTGTAGGTAAGTCCCCCTCTTCTGTATATATGCACTGACTCCTTCACCTTTGCTTGTTAGTGTGACTCATAAATTAAATGGTCCAAGTTGGATCGAAACGTTGTCATAAGCTTCTCCCTCCTATGTGTGTGTTCTTTGTGTATCATGTGAAGAAAGCCAATTAGTTACATAGGGGCACCAGGTTTAAGACCAATTTTCATCAATGCATATGGACCAAAGAATTAAAAAAAACAATTCCCACCAATCCTTCAGAGTGCAGGCACTGTACTTCCTACCAAAAAGATTCAAATCAGGCTAATTCATTTTCCCAAGTCCCTTCACAAATATAACCTTGCTATCACCCCAGAAATGTGCCAAGCCATAGAAAGCGCTTATCTTCCTTCAATCTGATTATAATACTCACAATCTTACAAGATGCTCAAGCCCCTAGCACTTAAACCTTCTTTACCCACACCCTCCAAACCTTCCTAGGATGACCCCCCTACCCCTTCCTTCCTTCCACCCTGGATGTATAAATCTTGGTCATCCTATTCTGCACCATACTTTCTAAAGTATGAAGTAAAAATATTTGCTGGAGGTTGGCAATAAGGATGTCGAAAAGGTGAGGGGTGGATTTAAAACTGAAGTGGTGCAGCAGAGGTTTATACTTCTATGGTTCTGTGGTGCAGTGGTCAGCACAGCTGCCTCAAAAACCAGCAGACTCTGGTTCAACTCCCAATGGAGTCTTGTTTCTCCATGGGGAAGTGGAACGGAATTCATGCATGTCATAAGAGGAGACTAAAATGCCGGGAGCTAGGGGCTAGTAACCCCTTCTCCCGTATAAATTACTAAATTTAAAAAGAGAAACTTTCGTTTTTCCTTTAGGGCCACCCTGCCTCGGTGGGATACAGCTGGTTTGTTGAAAGAAGAAAAGAAGTATGTAAATAGGTGCACAAAGGAGGAGAAGTCTCTGCTGGAATGAGGTAAAATAACAATGAAAAAAAAAAAAAAAAAAAAAAAAAAAAAATAATAATACTGTATGCAAATGGAGATATACTGTATGTGGTAAAATGCTGTACATGAAGATCAAACTAAAGATTGGCTTATGCACTTCTAACAAATTCCCCTTTGAATAAAAAGCTAAGTAAATATTATATATAAATGAGACAATTACAGCAGCAAATGTATCTACCTGTTTAGCATGAAAATGGCAAGATGGCTAGAAGTACAGTGGACCCCCAGTTTTCGTGATTTTTTCATTAAAGAATGCTGTTCAAGTGCCATTACCAAACGAATTTATTCCCCTAAGGAATAATGTAAAGTAGACTAGTCCTTTTAGACCCCCAAAAATACACTTGCAAAAGCATTTAATAAAATACACTTACATAAAAGAGCGAGTTTGGAGCAGGACAAACACCAGGGTTCCACTGTATATGTTCTGGATTAAAGCTATGGTGAAAATTTTTACGATTTTTTAATGTATGTATATGATATTATTATAATCAAAAGAAGCGCTAAACCACAAGGGTTATGTATATGATAAAAAGACAAAATTTATGTTTAGGGCAATGAAGAATATTATTATAATCAAATAAAGCGCTAAACCAACAAAGGTCACAAAAGGAGGCAGTGATCCAGTTTCTTCCCGAAAATCTCTATATACTATTTCAATTTCTGATACCAGCTGGAAATAGAATGAATGGAAGAGGACCACAGATATTGATACATTGTTGTTCTCTTATTTTGCCCATGGCTTCCCTGCTCTTTACTGGGTTTATTTTACACTTCCTCTTACATATTATGGTAGTGTGCAGGCTTGGGACTAGAGCTTTCAATATCTTCCATGTACATATTATCAAGTGGGTGTCTCTCTCCCTTGTTCCAAAGAGCACATTCCCAGGTCTTTGAGACATTCCCAGTAGTTTAAATGATTTACTGGGTCTATGAAGGCAGTAAAAGCACTATCTTTTCCAATTCTGACATCTTTTTTGCCCTGAATGGGACCATCAATACAGAAAAGTGGGTGCAAGTGATTTGAAGTGTCACCATTCATATTATTTTCCTAGTTTTTAAAGTTTTTAATATCACCCTGTCTTTTTCAGGCTTTGGCAGCATTTGTTTTATTGTATTCTCTACATTATAGTTTAGCTGACATTATTATACCAAAGTCTTTCATGCATTCCTATCGTTGTAGATGGTGATGGTGGCGACAGCGGCAGTGGTGACGGCATGGTGGTGGTCTTATGTTTTGCATATAGTGTCCCTTTTGAGTCCTTCATTTTTTTCAAATCTGAGCAGTTTAAGGATATCCCTCCAAAAGAGAACCCATAATAATGTATTCAAATTAGATAAATTTAGATTTAGAAAGGATATAGGGAAGTACTGGTTTGGTAATAGGGTAGTTGAGGAGTGGAGTGGAATTGGATTAATACATGAGTGAGAGGGGTTGGATATGAGTGGAACGTGCATGTGAGTAAATAGAATTATCAAAGCTTATTCTGTTAGTGGGTTGGATTTGTGAAGGACCTGCCTAGTATGGGCCAACAGTCCTACTGCAGTGTTCCTCCTTTCTTATGTTCATATGTGACCAATAAAAATTGTGTTATTTTCGCCTGTTCGCTGGAAGACTGTTTACATTTTGCAATTTTTCCACAAATTCTACCTAAGTGACTTTCATGCTTATTTTTCGCATCATCAGGAAAGGATAATACAAAGCTGTGGCTACTGTTTTTATTCACGTTTGCAATCAGGATGAGAAACAGTAAAGGTTCCAGGAATGTGCCTTGAGGTGCTGATATTTTTACTTTGCTAAATCTAGATTTTTGCCTTGTTCATGATTACTTTATTATGTTTTATTTTTTAGCAATTTTATTATCCATTTGCATACTTTACCTGTTATACTTATGTCCAAAAAAAATGTAAACAAAACTTGGTTTTTAACACAAAGGCCATCTCCAACAGAGGTAAGTTGACTCCAAAAAAAGAAGAAATACTTTCACCTGCAGAATTGAGAAATCAAACCTCTCTCTCTCTCTTGTCTCAAAGATTAAGAAAAGATTTTTTGACATTTTGTTCCGCATGAGGTGGCCAACTTTCATTAATAACGTGAAGTGGTTCCGTGGTGGACACCTCAAAACTGACATCCAGCAGAACTAATATGATACAAGTCCATTACCACATTTCTTGATCAAATACTAATGCCAAAATAAAGAGAAGCCACCTACACATACACAAAATAATTATATTTATCAAATTTGAATGAATTTTATGAAAAACTATTTTTTCTAATAAAAATTTGTTCCTTATAAAATTCCCAAAACATACTGCACCACACATGTACAAATCAAATAAAAATAGGCAGATATACACTTCTTAAAAAAAAATTAAAAAAAATCAAATTCATAATACAGTGGACCCCCAGTGTTCGTGATGCTCCAAACTCAAACAATTATGTAAGTGTATTTTTGTAAGTGTATATTTTGGGGTCTAAAAAGACTAGTCTAATTTACATTATTCCTTATGGGAACAAATTCGTTTGGTAACGGCACTTGAACAGCATTCTGGAATGAATAAATCACGAACACTGGGGGTCCACTGTACAATAAAGTTATACACCATATACTGTACAATTAATACTTGCGGAATAAAAAAATCGGCTATTTTTTTTTTAACCCTTTCACTGTCGAAACATCCTGCTCACAAACTTGTTCTCAAGTGTCGAAGAATTAAAAAAAAAAAATTCTTATGAAATGGTAGAGAATCTTTTCCCAATGGTAATGAAACCAAAAGTATGAAACTTGATGGAAAACTTATGGAATTATGCTCTCACGAAGTTAGCAGTCATGGCGATATTTACACATTAGCGATTTCGCCCACTTTGAGCCCTATTTTGGGCCAATTCCATTGTTCGTCGACTATATTCATAACTATTTCACTAGAACTCCTTGTGTTCTATTTAGTACAAGAAACCGCCCATTTACCTACTTCAACTACCCAGTAAAGTGATAAGAAATTGGTAATTAGCCAATTTTATACAAAATTAAAATTCTAGAAAGGCCAATTTCAAAATAGAGTCCAGAATTAACAATACAGACATTCCTAGCACTATAACAACATTTTATCTGTTTATTAGTCATGTCTCCAGGCTCCTCTTATATTACGTTTGCTTTCCATTTGGAAATTTTATTCACACAAAAAAATATAAGATTTACTGTTATGCAAACTACTGCATTACTGTAAAAATGGTATAAATAATATCAACACATTTGTGAAAGCATATTAGGCCCACCAGTTGATGTGTAATGGACGAGTGACGTGATTTGTTTACTCTTGAACATTGGCAAAAATAAAACATTTCTAGTACTTTGAGCTCAATTTCAAGGTCCTTTTAGTCTGTAAACCATTCAAAATCATCTATTTCTGTAATATATCTTCCATTCTATCAAATGAAACCAAGAAAACGAAAATAAAACCATAAATACTATACGAAAATACACTGCAAAGTCTGTTTTAAACCAAAAACATGGTTGCGGTTTTTTCTCATAATGAACTGCATGCTGCAGGATTTTCTTTATACTGTGCACACTGACCACTCAGACCCAGTCTCTCATATGTAGGCTTATCAGCTATCTCCCACAAGATTGGAAGCCGCTAGAATTTTGCCGTAGTATCACGGGACCGACACTGGCTTCAAAACCGTAATATTACGGGACTGACAGTGAAAGGTTTAAATGCGAGAATATTATTCATGCACCAAATGATCATACATAAAAATAAATTGCCAAAAAACTGACACACAATAGAATCGAAAATGCAATCTTAACCCTTTGAGGGTCCAAGCCGTAGATCTACGCATTGTCCACAGGATCCAAGAATTTTCAAAAAAACAAATTTTAATTTTTTCTTATGAAATGGTAGAGAATTTTTTTCTAAAGTTAATAAAACAAAAAGTATGTAATTTGGTGGAAAACTGATGAAATTACACTCGCAAATTTGACTGTCAGTGATATTTACATTTTGGCGATTTTGCCTACTTTGACCCCTATTTTAGGCCAATTACATTATTCCAGTTGATCAAATTCTTAGCTATTTCGTTAGTATTACTTCTATTTTATTGATTGAGCACAAGAAACTGCCCAATCAACTTTTTCAAGTAGCCAATAAAGTGATCAGAAATTGGTAATTTTGCCAATTTCACACAAAGTTCAAAATATTCCAATTTAAAAACAGCGTCCAGAATAAACAATGCAGGCATTCCTGGCACTAAAATAACATTTCCTCTGTTTATTAGTTATGTTTCCAGGCTTTACACTTGAATTCCATTTTGATTTTTTATTTACATAAAGAATTTTTATTCACTATTATTCAATATTGTAATAATTGTATAAACACTATCAGTGCATTTGTAAACGTATATTGGATCCACCAGTTGACGTGTATTGGTCGCGTGATGTGATTTGTTTACTCTTGAAAATCAGCAAAAATCAAACATTTCCGCTATTTTGAGCTCAATTAGAAGCTATTTTTATTACTAAAACCAATCAAAATCATCTCTATCTCTGTAATATATCTTCCATTCTATCAAATGAGACCAAGAAACCATGAATGCAACCATAAAAACCACATGAAAATACACCACAAAGTTGCTGTTTTAATAAAAAAAACAGTCACAGTTTTTTTTTTCTCATTATGCACTGTGTGCTTCTGGATTTACTTTATATGGTGCACACTTACCACATAGATGCATTCTCTCATATCTAGGCCCAAATTTACCGATCACAGCTTATCTGAGTGAGCTGAGCTCATGGTGTAGATCTACGGTTTGGACACTGTGGGCAATGCGTAGATCTACGGCTTGGACCCTCAAAGGGTTAAATACCATTACCTTTATTGTTTGTATGCTAATTACTTTATAATCTTCATGTTTACAAGAAGTCAGTGTTTATCAGATACTTTTGTTAAAATCTGCCTTTAATGGGAAAAGTGCGGCGATATAGTGGAATTTCTTTTCCTGGATCTTATCTGCAATTATAACATGAGTTTATTTGTGGTAATGGCAACTGCTTAGTGTAAAAATCAAGTAGCAACTAATTTCTCTGGAGATTAACTTGGTTACTAAGTGAAGGTTTACTGTACTTGTTTCTTGTCTTCTTTATCAGTCTCTCATTAATTTAGGTTAGAATTCTAGTAACCAGTTGTTCAATATGTTTTACAGTCTGTTCCCTATTCAGATCTTTGTACTACTGCCTATTCACAGCATGACTGTACAATACAGGTTTATATTTCAAATGTATAAACTGTTGAAAACCATCAACATGAGAAATTTTACATTTATTCCTTGACTCAACAGATTCAATAGCAAATATTAATTGAACAACTTGCCATGGAATTGCTTTTAAGGCACTTCCATGGCAAGGGTCATTCATGCTCTACATGTTTAAAAATCACAATTACCAGATTAAAAGAAGGGATGACGCAAGATACCAAAATTTGTCGATACTCGTGCTCAATTTTAGTCCGATATCCTCAAGAATCTTTCCTCCGTAAGCCATGCGTGTTGTAAAAGTCAACTAAAATGCCGGGAACAATGGGCTAGTAACCCCTTTTCCTGTATAGCTTACTAAAAAGAAGAAGAAGAAAACCGTCAAAGTGGGATGTTTGAATGTGCGTGGATGTTGTGCGAATGATAAGAAAGAGATGATTGTACATGTTATGAATGAAAAGAAGCTGGATGTCCTGGCTTTAAGTGAGACAAAGCTGAAGGGGGTAGGAGAGTTTCAGTGGGGAGAAATAAATGGGATTAGATCAGGGGTTTCAAATAGAGTTAGAGCTAAAGAAGGAGTGGCAATAATGTTGAATAATCAGTTATGGCAGGTAAAGAAGGAATATAAATGTATAAATTCAAGGATTATGTGGAGTAAAATAAAGGTTGGATGTGAAAAGTGGGTTATAGTAAGTGTTTATGCACCTGGAGAAGAGAGAAGTGTAGAGGAGAGAGAGATTTTGGGAAATGTTGAGTGAGTGTGTGGGGAGTTTTGAACCAAGTGAGAGAGTAATTGTGGTTGGGGATCTTTATGCTAAAGTGGGTAAAAATGTTGTGGATGGAGTAGTAGGTAAATTTGGGGTGCCAGGGTAAATGTAAATGGGGAACCATTAATTGAGCTATGTGTAGAAAGAGGTTTGGTAATAAGTAATACATATTTTATGAAAAGAGGATAAATAAATATACAAGGTATGATTTAGCACGTAAGGAAAGTAGTTTGTTGGATTATGTATTGGTGGATAAAGGTTGATGAGTAGGCTTCAGGATGTACATGTTTATAGAGGGGCAACGGATATATCAGATCATTATTTGGTTGTAGCTACAGTTAGAGTAAAAGGTAGATGGGACAAAAGAAAATGGCAACAGCAAGTAAGAGAGAGGTAAAAGTGTATAAACTAAGGAGGAGGAAGTTAGGGTGAGATATAAGCAACTATTGGCAGAAAGGTGGGCTAGTGCAAGTAGGAGTAGTGGGGGTTGAAGAGAGTTGGGATAGTTTTAAAAATGCAGTATTAGAATGTGGGGCAGAAGTTTGTGGCTATAGGAGGGTGGGTGCAGGAGGAAAGAGGAGTGAGTGGTGGAATGAAGAAGTAAAGGGTGTGATAAAAGAGAAAAAGGTAGCTTATGAGAGGTTTTTACAAAACAGAAGTGTTAATAGAAGAGCAGAGTATATGGAGAGTAAAAGAAAGGTGAAGAGAGTGGTGAGAGAGTGCAAAAGAAGAGTGGATGAAAGAATGGGAGAGGTTCTGTCAAGAAATTTTGCTGAAAACAAGAAAAATTTTTGGAGTGAGATAAACAAGGTAAGAAAGCCTAGGGAACGAATGGATTTGTCAGTTAAAAACAGAGTAGGGGAGTTAGTAGATGGGGAGCTGGAGGTATTGGGTAGATGGCGGGAATATTTTGAGGAACTTTTTAAATGTCGATGAAAAAAGGGAGGCGGTAATTTCATGTACTGGCCAGGGAGGTACAACATCGTTTAGGAGTGAAGAAGAGCAGGATGCGAGTGTGGGGGAGGTGCGTGAGGCATTACGTAGAATGAAAGGGGGTAAAGCAGCTGGAATTGACGGAATCATGACAGAAATGTTAAAAGCAGGGGGATATAGTGCTGGAGTGGTTGGTATTTTTTTAATAAATGTATGAAAGAGGGAAGGTACCTAGGGATTGGCAGAGAGCATGTATAGTTCCTTTATATAAAGGGAAGGGGGATAAAAGAGAGTGTAAAAATTATAGGGGAATAAGTTTACTGAGTAACTTTCGTTTTTCCTTTTGGGCCACCCCGCCTTGGTGGGAAACGGCCGACGTGTTGAAAGAAGAAGTAGTAGTTTACTGAGTATACCAGGTAAAGTGTATGGCAGGGTTATTATTGAAAGAATTAGAGGTAAGACAGAGAGTAGGATTGCAGATGAGCAAGGAGGCTTTAGAGTGGGTAGGGGATGTGTAGATCAAGTGTTTACAGTGAAGCATATATGTGAACAGTATTTAGATAAAGGTAGAGAAGTTTTTATTGCATTCATGGATTTAGAAAAGGCATATGATAGAGTGGATAGGGGAGCAATGTGGCAAATGTTGCAAGTGTATGGAATAGGTAGTAAGTTACTGAAGGCTGTAAAGAGTTTTTATGAGGATAGTGAGGCTCAGGTTAGGGTGTGTAGGAGAGAGGGAGATTACTTCCCGGTAAAAGTAGGTCTTAGACAGGGATGTGTAATGCCACCATGGTTGTTTAATATATTTATAGATGGGGTTGTAAAAGAAGTAAATGCTAGGGTGTTGGGGAGAGGGGTGGGATTAAATTATGGAGAATTAAATGCAAAATGGGAGTTGACACAGTTACTTTTTGCTGATGATACTGTGCTTATGGGAGATTCTAAAGAAAAGTTGCAAAGGTTAGTGGACGAGTTTGGGAGAGTGTGTAAAGGTAGAAAGTTAAAAGTGAACATAGATAAGAGTAAGGTGATGAGGGTATCAAACGATTTAAATAAAGAAAAATTGGATATCACATTGGAGAGAGGGATTATGGAAGAAGTAAATGTTTTCAGATATTTGGGAGTTGATGTGTCAGCGGATGGGTTTATGAAGGATGAGGTTAACCATAGAATTGATGAAGGAAAAAAGGTGAGTGGTGCATTGAGGTATCTGTGGAGACAAAAAACGTTGTCCATGGAGGCAAAGAAGGGAATGTACGAAAGTATAGTGGTACCAACACTCTTATATGGGTGTGAAGCATGGGTTGCAAATGCTGCAGCGAGGAGGAGGCTAGAGGCAGTGGAGATGTCCTGTCTAAGAGAAATGTGTGGTGTAAATATTATGCAGAAAATTCGGAATGTGGAAATTAGGAGGTGTAGAGTTACTAAAAGTATTTGTCAGAGGGCTGAAGAGGGGTTGTTGAGGTGGTTTGGTCATTTAGAGAGAATGGATCAAAGTAGAATGACTTGGAGAGCATATAAATCTGTAGGGGAAGGAAGGTGGGGTAGGGGTCGTCCTAGAAAAGGTTGGAGGGAAGGGGTAAAGGAGGTTTTGTGGGCGAGGGGCTTGGACTTCCAGCAAGCATGTGTGAGCGTGTTAGATAGGAGTGAATGGAGACGAATGGTTTTTGGGACATGACGATCTGTTGGAGTGTGAGCAGGGTAACATTTTGTGAAGGGATTCAGGGAAACCAGTTAATTGATTTAGTTGGACTGGAGTCCTGGAAATGGGAAGTACAATGCCTGCACTTTAAAGGAGGGGTCTGAGATAGTGACAGCTGGGAGGGACTTTTCTCAGCTGTCGTATCTGAGCTCCTCTGCAAAGACAGTGATTATGTATGAGTGTGGTGAAAGTGTTGAATGATGATGAAAGTATTTTCTTTTTGGGGATTTTCTTTCTTTTTGGGTCACCCTGCCTCGGTGGGAGACGGCCCGGCCGACTTGTTGAAAAAAAAAAAAATCCTCAAAAGTAGCCAATATCCACCTATACCAGTACTTAGGCACATAATTAAAAGTCAGTACCATATTCTTTCTCTTGCAAGTACTGTACTGCTTCCTGAAGCACTTACCTTAAAACTGTACATATTACATTATTTGCACAAAAATGAGACATTCATTTTAAAGTGTATATTCAACTTATGTGTGCACTGAGATATAATATTCACCATTCTGTTAATTTCTTGATTAATTGTACTACAAACTATGGCATATACGTTTGAATATGGACACCGTTGAGCATATGTACACCACAAAGACAAAAGTGCTGTTTCTCTCTGTGACTGTACATGATGGGTACAAATACTGTTGTAGCTTTGAAATCTGAAAAAATCTGAAAGTTTTATTTTTTTTTGTTAAGTTTGTAAGCTGAAGTTTGTGTTGCAGTCATAACAGATTGAACTTTCTGCTTTGGTCAAGTACTAGGCTAGATGAAATTTGTGTTAAGTTACCAAAAAAATAAGACTGTACAGTAATCACTACAACTGGACATCCCATATTGTGTTTATCAAAAGACATAGGTTTTGATCATATAGTGACCCACTTAGTGACTCATTAAAGTACACTGGAGACAGTACAATTATTTTTAAGCTGGTTCTTTGACAGCACGAGGCCATGAAAATAAATTGATCTGAAACCACATCAGATCTGATTCAGCAAAATCTGAAAAAAAAAACTTGGTTACTAGACATCAAATGAAGCATCGAGAATGTAGAACAAGTAGTAGCTAAATCATGACAATCAATTTTCTGACTTTCATTTTAAGTCAACTTGACACACATTTACACACACACAAAAAAAAAAAAAAGTTTATAAAATTAAACAAAACAAAAATTAAATTTTAACCAAAACCAAAGGGAGAATGGTAAAAAAAAAGAAAAAAGAAATGGGGAAAGCAGCCATCCCTATAGTGAAGTCCGTATGACTCTGAGCACATGGATAAATATGAGGCTAAGCTCACGGTGGTGCTGTACTATCCCACAAGCAAAGTAGTGAGGCACACTTTTCCCCTCAATATACTTTCTCGTTTCCATATCCAACAAACAAGATACACAGTATAGTATATCCAAATCAGAGGCGTGTATTATTCTTCACAGATAATGCTAAAATAATTGCAAGACTGGTATCCATTGAAGGCACAACAAATGTCCATGTTGATATAAATCTTCTTCCAGTGGGGCATAATACATTACTGATCCTTACTAGGCAGGTCTAACTCACACTCAACAAACATAAATTTCAGCTCCTTTATGGCAAGGGAGAGGATGAATACACTACAATTTATAACAGCAGAAAAATGTTAAGGAACTTTGGGGCAATTATGTTGGATAATCTTAAATTTAATAACTGTTACTATGGCAACTGATACAAAACAAATATACTGGAAAACAGGAACTTTTCAAACAAGATATGCCAAGTCACTGCTGAAGTTTTTCAAGGCACATGTACAATCTTAAACTTTCCACCAGGAAAATACTAGAGGGACTGTTTCCAAATTCACACCTTCAGAAAACTCTTAGGAGAGTGAGAGGCACAACAGATGGCACAAAATAATTCCTGTGTAAAGCAGGGATAAAATAGCCATTACACTCGACAGGAATCACAATTCAAAACAAGCATAAAAGGTCCAAAATGATCCAATACCCTCCCTTCAAATAAAAGAATTGCCATCAGATTCCTAACTGGAAGAGGGAGCTCATGTTCCAGTAAGCACTTTTGTGACACAGAGGTTGTGGTAAAATATGTCAGATAGTGAAATGCAATCGCTGATGATGTGACCAAATTGTCAATCTGCAGGCCTGGTCAGAAACCAGGCTGATGATCCCTAAATCCACCACCAAGTACCAGGTAGTTTATTGCAATAGTTTAGAATAAGCCAAAGTAAACTGACAAATAGACAAATCCTAAAACAAAAACAAAAAAAAGTTAAAATTATAAAAATGTGCACCAATAGCTTGTCCATAACTTAAATAATATACAATAGGTGTTATTATGTAATTTATCTGCATGTAACATGAAAAAATCCCTTTTAACAAATAGGATTGTTTAAACCATCTTACTTCCCCATTAGTGCTTTTTTACATATTTCCTCAAACTTTTATTTAACCAGCAGTAATCCTTCTGCATGTACTGTAAATTTACCCTAAATTATTTTTAATTTTCATTAATTTAATCCTCTAGCAAGTTTCCCCATTTTCATGGGCTCAGGAGACATTGGAAGGCATTCCACAGAACAGAAAATTGTTACTGTATAAGCACATTTAAATAACTTTCATTTCAGAGTGCACTCAACATTTAAAAGAAAAAGAGGCAGATATACCTTTGTTGCAAAATAGATTAATTTATACTTTTCAACAATGCTGATACTGGGGCAAAAATATATTTCCTTTAACTATTAATTTTGGTATTTTTCATCACTTGTTAAACAATATTGTGTAAACTGATAGGCAGTCAAGGCCCTTTATCTCAGCAATTATTAAAGCAGAATTTTTACATAGCACTCTGACCACTGCAGCAATTTTATGTAAATTACCTCAGGCAGACAAGTCTATAAAAATCTAAAAGTAACTTCTTGTTTCCATAAAACAAAGCCAAAACCAAAAGTTTTTTCCTTTTAATATTCCAGAGGTGGAGGACAAAAGCATATAGATTCTAAAAAATAAAACTGCACATGGCAAGTTGAGAGCAGCAGTGGCACCTGGCAGCTCAAGTGTTTAGAGTGGAAGTTCACAATGGTCAGGCTTTTAATGTACTTCATATTTACACTGAACTGCAAAATTTGTATTTGTGTGTAATTCTAACACTATTATACATGCTGGTGACTGATAAAAAAAAAAAATAATGCTAGAGAAAGTGTGTAGTCTGGCCCTGAGTCAGACAAGTCTTATCAAAGGCTGGGCTGCAGAAGTAGGTAAACTCTCGAAACTCTCAGAGATGGAAAAAGTATGATAAAAGCTGTCTAAAGATAGACTTCAATAATGTTTTTAATCTAAATGACTTGCCAGAAGGAATTATGAAGTATATAAATATGTTTAGTGATTATTCAAAAATCCTGTGCAAGATAAGCAGGAGACCTGGATAAATTAGGCAAGTGGAGTTAATGGATATATACCATTTAAAGAAATTGGTAAAAGTGAAAACAGACCACACACACAGAAACACTATGATAAAACACTAAAGGCATCAAAGAAATGGATCAAAGTGTCATCTGACAAAAGGTTGTCATATAAATCAACACGCATTAGACCAAAAGTGGAGGATATAAGTACAATGCTACAACCACTGGAAACTATTAAAATTTTACAACATACTGTACTATGTAAATACTGAAGAAGACACTAAACCAAACTCTGTTCCTATAGCTAGAAGTGGTTCTGTTGTCAGCCGTGATGCCTGTGGTACAACAGACACAGTTCCATTACCAACTATTAGCTTTCCTAGGTAGTAGGTTGGTAGACAGCAACCGCCCAGGGAGGTACAGTCATACCTCGTGTTACGATGCTGTCATCTTACAATATTTTCGAGTAACGATATTTATAACGTAAAAAAAATTATTGCGAGTAACGATGTTTGCTTCGTGTAACGACATTCGTACCGGACGTGTCCGCGTGGCGCCCAGCTGAGCGCGCACTCCAGGGAGCGTCAGTGTGCTATCGTTTACAAGCGAGAGCGACCACCCACCCACACCCACGCATTCATACCAGTATATTGTCATTATTCCACTGTTTTTAGTGCTTGCAACTGCTAAATAAGCCACCATGGGCCCCAAGAAAGCTCCTAGTGCCAAGCCTGTGGTAAAGAATGTGCAGGGAGTGAAGCATTTATGCAGGGAGTGTAGCATTTATGCAGGGAGTGTAGCATTTATGCAGGGAGTGTAGCATTTATGCAGGGAGTGTAGCAAGGATGCAGGGAGTGTAGCAGGGATGCAGGGAGTGTAGCAGGGATGCAGGGAGTGTAGCAGGGATGCAGGGAGTGTAGCAGGGATGCAGGGAGTGTAGCAGGGATGCAGGGAGTGTAGCAGGGATGCAGGGAGTGTAGCAGGGATGCAGGGAGTGAGCAGGGATGCAGGGAGTGTAGCAGGCATGCAGGGAGTGTAGCAGGGATGCAGGGAGTGTAGCAGGGATGCAAGGAGTGTAGCAGGGATGCAGGGAGTGTAGCAGGGATGCAGGGAGTGTAGCAGGCATGCAGGGAGTGTAGCAGGCATGCAGGGAGTGTAGCAGGCATGCAGGGAGTGTAGCAGGCATGCAGGGAGTGTAGCAGGCATGCAGGGAGTGTAGCAAGGATGCAGGGAGTGTAGCAGGGATGCAGGGAGTGTAGCAGGGATGCAGGGAGTATAGCAGGGATGCAGGGTGTGTAGCAGGGATGCAGGGAGTGTAGCAAGGATGCAGGGAGTGTAGCAAGGATGCAGGGAGTGTAGCAAGGATGCAGGGAGTGTAGCAAGGATGCAGGGAGTGTAGCAAGGATGCAGGGAGTGTAGTAGGCATGCAGGGAGTGTAGCATTCATGCAGGGAGTGTAGCATTCATGCAGGGAGTGTAGCATTCATGCAGGGAGTGTAGCATTCAAAGAAAAAGGCCAGTAACCCCAGAAAAGAACTTGGTACCTGCAATGTTAATGGAAGGGGATTCCCCTTCCAAACACTAGCATACTACTCCACCTTCTCCCCTCCTCCCGTCCTCCACACATCAACAACTCTTCAATAAATGTAAGTGACATGTTATTGTACAATATTTACATGTATATTTAGGTATTCTTCATTAAATTGTGTATTATTTAATGTCAAAAAGTTCTAAAAAATATTTTATTTAACTACTTTTGGAAGTCTTTGACGGATTAAATTTATTTCCATTATTTCTTATGGGGAAAATTGATTCGAGTAACGATTGTTTCGCCTTAAGATATGCCCTCTCTGACGGATTAATATCGTAAGTCGAGGTACCACTGTACTACCGTCCTGCCAAGTGAGCGTGAAACTGAAGCCTGTAATTGCTTTACATGATCGTAGGATTGCTGGTGTCTTTTCTGTCTCATAAACATGCAAGATTTCAGGTACATCTTGCTACTTCTACTTACACATGCACAGACAAGCATATACGTATATATACACATGCCCCTCTGGGTTTTCTTCTATTTCCTTACTAGCTCTTGTTCTTGTTTATTTCCTCTTATCTCCATGGGGAAGTGGAACAGAATTCTTCCTCCGTAAGCCATGCGTGTTGTAAGAGGCGACTAAAATGCCCAGAGCAAGGCGTTAGTAACCCCTTCTCCTGTATACATTACTAAATTTAAAAGGAGAAACTTTCGTTTTTCCTTTTGGGTCACCACACCTCGGTGGGATACGGCCAGTGCGTTGAAAGAAGAATATTTTTTTGTCATAAAAAGACACTGATTTTAGGATTTTTTTCACCTACAGTACTGAAATGCATATTATCATATATGTATTAACTATTAATGGTCTCACTTTTTTTCACCACACTGACTCTCTTACTAAGGAAGGGTGACGTAAGCCATGAAAATGTTTTGAAACATAACTAGTATGGTAATATCTCTTACACTGACCATATTAGATGCTGGGTGAATATTGAACTTTTTTTTTCTATCATCTTTTATGAAAGAAAATACATGTAGACTACGCAGCGTGCACATATGTAGTTCATTTTTAATATAAAGTTATTCATATTTAGATTAAAAAAACATTGGAACGTACACAAATAACCCACACACAGGAGAGAGAAAAAGCTCATGATTACTACCACTCCTTTACTACTATTACTGCTTCTACTTTATACTTTTCTACTACTATTGCTCCTACTGCTATTATTGCTTCCCTTCTCCCCTTTCTATCTCTTGTGGCAAAAACTACTCCCCAACTTTCTACTACTTCTTCTACTTCCACTACCAGCACTACCACTACTACTTTTTCTTCCTCTCTTTTTCCTGTCCCCGTCCCCCTCGCCTATATATACGGGATCACTCATTGCCTTCTGTCAGTGTGACTTGTGAATGGTCCAAGTCAGACCAAAATGTCATCATAAGCTTTGCTCTCTCCTATGTGTAGGTTATTTGTGTATTGTTCCAATCTCATTACTGTGCCTTTTTTTGGTTCATTAAAACACACTTTTACCTGGATTTACCTGCAGTAAGTTTTAAAGCAGCTTAGGCATGAAAATTTTTCTGTTCAGATATTTATATGGCCTGGGGAAAGCTGATGGCTGACTTTTGCTCAATATGGAGTATGCTGTAATGGCCCTCTAAACCTCAAGAGACAATGAACCCACAGCTGTCAGCTGCTTAAACAAATGGATGGCTGAATGCTGTCTACTGCTCAGCAGTTACAAACATCTCTAAATACATCTTTATCAACAAGCAAGAGAGAGAATTTGAGGCATCAGCTAACAAAACAGCAGATTGCTGCACAAATGAGCTATATATAACCATCTCCAAACAATTCTACATCAACAAGCAAGAGAAACAAGAACTTAAGTTCTTGTTTCTCTTAAAGGGTAAAACTCCTTCCTGTTACTTTTAAGTATATTTTATACTGATAAGATTGTGCATTAAGTTTACTTTTATGCATATTTTATACCAATAATATTGTGCACTTTGACAGTTTTCTTCTTTTTCTTTTTAGTAAGCTATACAGGAAAAGGGGTTACTAGCCCATTGTTCCCGGCATTTTAGTTGACTTTTACAACACGCATGGCTTACGGAGGAAAGATTCTTATTCCACTTCCCCATGGATATGAAAGGAAAAGCAATAAGAACAAGAACTATTAAGATAAAATCAAAGAAAACTCAGATGTGTGTGTATACATAAACGTGTACATGTTTGTGTAGCGTGACCTAAGTGTAAGTAGAAGTAGCAAGACGTACCTGAAATCTTGCATGTTTATGAGACAGAAAAAAGACACCAGCAATCCTACCATCATGTAAAACAGTTTCAGGTTTCTGTTTCACAGTCACCTGGCAGGATGGTAGTACCTCCCTGGGTGGTTGCTGTCTACCAACCTACTGGGGATTTTCTTTCTTTTTGGGTCACCCTGCCTCAGTGGGAGATGGCCGACTTGTTGAAAAAAAAAAAAAAAATATTGTGCATTAAATTTGTAAGTCACTGGCAGTGTATTAGCCATCTCTGTTTTCTCTGGTCCATTTTCTGTAAGATTTGGGTATATAACATACATTTCTAGATCAACAAGCCACAATATCTAAAGTGTGTTTTGTTAAAACCTTAATTTTGACAAAATAAACACTGAATAAATTTTTGTGTGTGTTTTTTCAAGTACCTTGAATCTAACCTTAATTTTTTTCTGTACATTATATGTATCTCAGAGAAAAATTACAATGAACACAGATTTCAGGAAAATAACTTTTATGTTATGTGAGGTGTGCTTGAATGGTATTCCTTCTTCAATGAGCTATTTTAGAATGAACACACAATTCCCATGAATTCCTCAATCTCTAAAGATGCCTAAATTACATAACAGCCTTTTATAAAAACAGCTGAGAGAAAATTTCATGCAGCTTTTCTTAACCTAGCATCTGATAGTGTATTTTACATGACATTAATTGCATAGTCTTGCGACTTTATGGTTAACTGTCTACTCGGAATGCACAGTAATTCCACCATTGCCATGTATGCAGGTTACTGATAAACCCCATGAGAAAGCATGTTAAAACCAGAAAGCTACATTGAAGGCTGCCTGCAGCCAATGCATGGAGGCAGCCAAGCAGCTATAGTATTTCATAATAATTAGAAATATTTCTTTATGAAGGGGCAATTCCACAGTGAACACAATTCCCATGAATTCCTCACTCTGACATGTCCAAATTATACAGTAGACTGGTAAAACAGAATTGCAAATTATGTCCAGTAGCGAGTGCATTTTATGCTTAACCTTCACCAGACAGTGTACTGCATATTATGCTGCAATTATGGTGATTATCTACACTGGATGCAAACACCATCCATACCTTCCCCACTACACCCTCTTTTTTTTTTTTTTGAGGGGAAGGAAGGTCCCTTAAAAAGTTTAGTCCCAAGTTTATGACTGAACTCAAGTTGCTCCATACAAGCTTCAGCCTCGACAAATGTGTGACAATACGATTACACTGCAATCCTATTATTATACATTCACCAAACTTAGGGTAAAATAATGCCTACTATAAAGCCTAAGATTTTGTCTTAACATTGTAAACTCCATTCTTCCAGTTACTTTTCTGGAAAACATATTATCCAATTTCTTTTACTAATGCTGTATACAGTATTCAGGTTGTCTAGTTTAAAAATTAAAGTAGAAGATCAAGTAGTACTAGTTTGCAAGATTCAGACAGTAGACACCATTGGTTCTCCCAATCTGCAAACTTTGTGCATATATAGGAACTAAAGTTCAATAAAAAAATATGAAGATTTTATCATGCAAACAGTAATTAACTGACCGACAGACAAACATGCGCACAAGTGCTGCATACCACTGCCATGAGGTGAGATATAAGAATAAGAATTTCCACAACTGACTCCTAAATTAGTTTAGCTATTGAAGAAAGGCATCTCACATACTCTATAAATGTTAACCACACTCCCCCATCAACCTTCTTTAATACAATGCTACCATTTCATTATTTTGTAATACTGCAAGGAACTCCTTTATGCTTCGTTGTTTTTTCCAAAATGTATTACTAGGCCCACCAAAGCTTACTTATCACTGCAGCTATAACGTCACACTTCAACAACAATCAGAAGGGGCCCCTTTAAGTGACGCACCTGCTGTGTTAACTGTTGCTATGTCACACGCCTCTAGGGCTTGTCGTGCCTCCTTCTCCTCCATTTCCTCCAACTCCTTCATTTGCGTTTCAAGAAGTGCCTGTTTTGCCTTCTGCTTTTTCTTCAACTTTTTCTTCTTATTTTTTGACATCTTGGCATTAGGATCTGGCTGGGAGTAATGCTTTGGTGCTGTGCTCACTGTTAAATAAAAAAAATTGTCAACAAATTTATTAATTAAAAGTCTAAATAAAATTAGCAATCAGAAATTACATAAAATAAAATACACTAAAAAATAAAGTACTTTTGTTTCTAGACAAATTAACGGGATAAACTTTCTTCACTCTTTACATATACTGTAATACACACCTAAAGAACCAGGCAGTTTAAGTCCCATCTTCTGCCACTGCGTTGCTTCATAGGCAAGTTTCCGTATGTAGGTCTCATCCACGCACATGAGTATGTTCTCAGGTTTAATGTCTGTATGGATGATCTGACATTTTGTATGTAGGTAGTCCAATGCTTCCAGCACCTAAAAACAAGCATTAAAAATTATAACATTTCAGTAGAAAATAGAAAAAAGTATAAGGAATTACTTTAAGTCCTGCACAGAAATAGCTACACATTTACATTCATGTAATTAAATAAAGCCTCTCCTCACTTAATGACGGAGTTCTGCTCCTAAGAACATGTCGGAAAACGAATTCATCACTAAGTGAGAAGCATACTATAATGGTAGTGGGTTTGTGTCAACCATCTTTGATATTGTTTTAATGTCACCTTTGCACCATTTATAACATTTATGAAATATTTTTAAATGTTTATACAGTAGTGTACTGTATACTGCAATAAACAGAATAGAGGAAATCAGCTCTATTTTATTTTATTAATTAACACATTGGCCGATTCCCACCAAGGCAGGGTGGCCCGAAAAAGAAAAACTTTCATCATCATTCACTCCATCACTGTCTTGCCAGAGGGGTGCTTTACACTACAGTTATAAAACTGCAACATTAACACCCCTCCTTCAGAGTGCAGACACTGTACTTCCCATCTCCAGGACTCAAGTCCGGCCTGCCGGTTTCCCTGAATCCCTTCATAAATGTTACTTTGCTCACACTCCAACAGCACATCAAGTATTAAAAACCATTTGTCTCCATTCACTCCTATCAAATACGCTCACACATTCTTGCTGGAAGTCCAAGCCCCTCGCACACAAAACCTCCTTTACCCCCTCCCTCAAGCCTTTCCTAGGCCAACCCCTACCCCGCCTTCCCTCCACTACAGATTTATACACTCTCGAAGTCACTCTGTCTCGTTCCATTCTCTCTACATGTCCGAACCACCTCAACAACCCCTCCTCAGCTCTCTGGATAATAGTTTTGGTAATCCCGCACCTCCTCCTAATTTCCAAACTCCGAATTCTCTGCATTATATTCACAGCACACACTGACCTCAGACATGACATCTTCACTGCCTCCAGCCTTCTCCTCATTGCAACATTCATCACCCATGCTTCACACCCATATAAGAGTGTTGGTATAACTATACTCTCATACATTCCCCTCTTTACTTCCATGGACAAAGTTCTTTGTCTCCACAGACTCCGAAGTGCTCCACTCACCCTTTTCCCCTCATCAATTCTATGATTCACCTCATCCTTCATAGACCCATCTGCTGACATGTCCACTCCCAAATATCTGAATACATTCACCTCCTCCATACTCAGCTCTAATATACATTATTTAGGTATGTATACTGGTCAGAGAGCCCATCATAAGTCCGAGTCGTCGGTAAACGAGTAGTATGTCGCTAAGTTAGGAGAGGCTGTACAGTAAAACAATTCCAAAATAAAAACAGGTACTCACTTAACAAGTAACTATTTAATAAGCATGAAAAGTGGCCCAGCTACCTATCTCTACATCACCAGCTCAACCCAACATCCTGCCAGGTGGCATCATCTTCCACATCGATTGTCCTGCAACTGATTTCTAGAGTTGTTCTCCTCTCGCAGTCCAGCCTGAAGCCATGACTTCCCTGTTGAATATATGATCACCCAAGCTATTGCAGCCCACAGGCCTATGCAGCAATCACATCCTGTCTGAACTGGTACTTCCTTTGAAAACTTTTACCTATGTATTAGCAATATTTCTTATATCTGCTGGTAGAAGGCTAAAGAGTCATGGGCTACAGATGTTAAAGAATTCTTTAACTGTGCTTATGGCATACCTGCTTTATGGTGGGTTTATTCTAAACTTCTTTCTGTATCTCTCACTCCAGCAAATTGTTAGGTAGTGTGTAGATTAGGGACCTCAAGAAGTTATTGTGTACATATAAAGTTTTGCACATCCACATTCCACAGACTACATACAGTGTTTGGAGGCACTTCCAGTAGAGATGTTTTAATTCTATGTAGGCAGTATAGTATATCTCTCCTGCTCTGAAAGAAGCTGAGAATACATAAAAACTAGGAAGTGTTAAGAAGTAATACCAACAATGTTGCATGTCTTTGAAGGTTGCTGTCAGGAGAAGACTGAAGTAGTGTAGATGTCTTATTTGAGATTAATGTGTGCTGAAATATCAATGATCATTGATTAGTTGTGGCATGGAAGGGTAAAGCAAATAAGGGTTGTTGAGATGGTATTAACATGTGAAGGTTAACCGAGTAGAATGGATAAAGACTGGTTGTTTAAGAGGTCAGTATGTCTGGAGCAAATAAAAAGAGGGTTTTAACCCTTTGAGGGTCTATCCCGTAGTTCTACACTTTGAAGCCTGGGTCCAAACCACAGAACTACGAACTGAGCTCAGCTTACTCAGATAAGCTGTGAGCGGTAAATTTGGGCCTAGATATAAGAGAATACATCTGTATGATAAGTGTGCACCACATAACACACATACTGCAGCACGCAGTGCATAATGAGAAAAAAAAACTGCAACCGTATTTTTGGATTAAAACAGCGACTTTGCAGTGTTTTCTCGTATGTTTCTTACAGTTGTATTCGCGATTTCTTGGTCTCAACTGATAGAATGCAAAATATATTACAGAAATGGAGATGACTTTGATTCATTTTAGTACTGAAAATGGCTTGAAACTGAGCTCAAAGTAGCGGAAACGTTCAATTTTTGCCCATGTTCAAGAGTAAACAAATGACGTCATGCGTCTAATACACTTCAGCTGGTGGATCTAATATACGTTCACGAAGGTGCTGATATTATTTATACAATTATTACAATATTGCATAACAGTAAATCTTCTATTTTTTGGCGTGAATAAAAATTCATTATGTGAATAAAAAAAAAAAATGGAATTCATTTGTAAAGCCTGAAAACGTAACTAATAAACAGAGGAAATATTAGTTTAGTGCTAGGAATGACTGCATTGTTTATTCTGGACACTATTTTGAAATTGGAATATTTTGAACTTTGTGTTAAACTAACTAAATTACCAATTTCCGATCACTTTATTGGGTAGCTGAAACAGTTAACACGATTTCTTGTGCTCAATCAATAAAATAGAAGTAATACTAGCGAAATAGCTAAGAATTTGGTCGACTGGAATAATGTAAAATTCGCGAGAGCATAATTTCGTCAATTTTCCATCAAATTCCATACTTTTTGTTTTATTACCTTCAGAAAAAGATTGTCTACCATTTCATAATTTTTTTTTTTTTTTTTTTAAATTCTTGGACCCTGACTGTCACTCTGAGATTTGGCCTCTGGATCCTCAAAGGGTTAAGGGGGCATCCAAGAAAAATTTAAGAGGAGAATGTGAAAGATGTACTGAATATCCATCAAATACATACACAAGTATTATGTACAAGTGAAAGAGCTGAGATTTGACGTGCTATTGGAGAGTGAACTTTGTACAATAATATCTTATGATTGGATTCAAGGAAACTAGCTAGCTAAACTTCAGCTCAAGATGCTATGAAATACAATGCCTTCACCTTTGGAAAGTGGGATGTTGAGGTTCAAGGAGTCATCACTGAACCATGATATCTGTGCCCTGTGGAAAGGCATTGGTAAATGATAGAAAAGCCAGTGGATGGCAAAACATCTGCAAATAAAGTTACCCAGATGCTGCATGTGTCTAATTCTTCATCTTGTTGGCATTGTTTACCATTCATGCACAAATGTGTTTTTTTTTTTTCAATAAGTCGGCAGTCTCCTACCGAAGCGGGATATACCTGGAGAGAGTTCCAGGAGTCAACGGCCCTGCGGCCCGGTCTGTGACCAGGCCTCATGTTGAATCAGAGCCTGATCAACCAGGCTGTTACTGCTGGCCGCACGCAGTCCAACGTACGAACCACAGCCTGGCTGCTCAGGTACCGACTTTAGGTGCCTGTCCAGTGGCCCAAAATGAAAAACGAAAGTTTCTCCTTTTACATTTAGTAATATATACAGGAGAAGGGGTTACTAGCCCCTCGCTCCTGGCATTTCAGTCGCCTCTTACGACACGCATGGCTTACGGAGGAAGAATTCTGTTCCACTTCCCCATGGAGAAAAGAGGAAATAAGAACAAGAACTAGTAAGAAAATAGAAGAAAACCCAGAGGGGTGTGTATATATATATTGTACATGAATGTGTAGTGTGACCTAAGTGTAGGTAGAAGTAACAAGACATACCTGAAATCTTGCATGTTTATGAGACAGAAAAAAGATACCAGCAATCCTACCATCATGTAAAACAATTACAGGCTTTCGTTTTACACTCACTTGGCAGGACGGTAGTACCTCCCTGGGCGGTTGCTGTCTACCAACCTACTACCTAGGACAAATGCAGATATGTTAATATAATTATACAGTATTCACATCTCTTAAGTGCAAGGAAAAAAAAGATAACCTTTGAAAGCTACAGCTTTTTAAAAACATTAGATCACAGTTACCTGCTGAATAATATTCTTAACGTTGGCAAGGGGAATCCCTTGGTAGTTGGAACGGATGATAAACTTAAGAAGGTTGTGGCCCAGCACCTCAAACACCATACATACATGTGTTCCATTCACACCACTGATCTTGAAGTCGTCTAATAATTGAACTGTTTTATCTCTTTTAGGGTCATTCTCGTCAGATTCTCGAACCTGCAAGTAAAATAAAAAGAAATGAGTATTTCACAGTAATACTTAGGTCGTAATTCAAAACTGTTCTTTACTAGGCCTTCAAGCACCATGGCCGATTCAATTCATGCCATTTTGTGGATGAAAAAATCAGAGTGTTGACACTCGGCATTCTTTATATATTATCTTGTAAGCTAAAATGCACTACCCAAAATCTGGAAACATTAAGAATGTGGTAATGATGTGAATCTATCTTTTGAAGGCCAGCAAGCAGCTTTATATACCTGAGCAAGTGCAATATAAAAAGGATGATGGAATTTTAGGTTGATAAATGGCAAGTTCTGTATTGAGAGTGGGTCAAGTACAAATGGCCCCCATAAAGATTTTGTATGTAATTATACTTAAGAACATCAGATAAAAAAACATCACTGGTAATTACAGACTTTAAATTAGATTATCCTGCCAAACATTGTCATTAATTCTTATAAAACCTTGAAGAAAATAAAAAACTTGATAAATTATAAAATTGTTACTTTAATGCTTTTCAAAATCAAGTTAGTAAAACTGACGAACATTTACACTCATAAAGCCTTTACAATACATGACCTCTTAAGTTACCCACTATAACTTACATAATGAACAATACATATGAGGCAAAAAAAGTTTAGAAATTAGTACTACAATGAATACCAAAACACAAAGATTTGGCAGATTACTCCTATACCCCCAACACAGAATTGAAAAAATCTGTTAAGATATAAAGCAACTTACACATTTGAGTAATTTAATTTCATCTAGGGCAGTCTCTGTGTAATGAGAAGCGCTCTTCACTACCTTGAGTGCTACAAACCGCTTGGCTCTGAAAACATGTAAAAATAAAATACGATACAGTACGATAAACAAGACAGGTTTCCAGGTTCATCAGTATGAAAAATAAATACACACTTAGATCATTTAACATGGGCAACCAGAAATATTTCGTCAATTCTATAATTAAATTAGTAAACTTTGAGACAAAAATGAAGTGTAAAAATATGATATAACACAAAAAAAATAAATACCAATACAAAAATTTTCACTGGACATCAGGTCTTATTTCAAGAGAATATATTCAGAAAATTTAATGAACCTAAAGTTCTCAGGAAATGATTCATTTACAAGTCCCCTAAAATAAAAAAAATTGTATAAACAATAAATTAAAATTTGCCTCTTTCAATAAAACCACAGTCTCTTGTTGAAGAACAAAATTGCTTGTAACACCAATAATCATATCCAATGCAGTAATCCAATGACAATTACTCTGAAGTAAATTTGTGAAAATACCTTTCACTAGATTAACATTTATAATTATGTACTGTACAGTGAACCCCCGGTGTTCGACGGCATCGGTGCTCGGCCAAATCGGTGTTCGACGGGTTTTTATTACAATATTTTTGACTCGGTATTAGGCGGCCACTCGGAGTTCGATGAGTCGGCTATCCGTCCCGAACGCGTACGCATGTGGCCGTGGCCCAGCTGGGCGCCCAGGCACTCAGTGTGTTATTGTTTACAAGCGAGCGAACACTACCCACGCACCACCCACGCATTCATACCATATATATTGTCATTATTCCAGTGTTTTTAGTGCTTGCAACTGCTAAATAAGCCACCATGGGCCCCAAGAAAGCTCCTAGTGCCAAGCCTGTGGTAAAGAATGTCAGAAATACAGTAGAATTGAAGAAGGAGATGATAGCAAAATATGAAAGTGGAGTGCGTGTCACTGAGCTGGCCAGGCTCTATGGCAAATCCCATTCCACCATCTCTTCCATTTTGGCCAAGAGAAAGGAAATCAAGGATGCTGTTGTTGCGAAAGGTGCAAGTATGGTCACAAAACAGAGATCTCAAGTGCTGGAACAAGTGGAAACTTTGTTGTTGGTGTGGATCAACGAGAAACAGTTAGCAGGAGATAGTGTTACGCTGGCAATAATATGTGAAAAAGCAAGGCAGTTGCATGATGATCTCATCAAGAAAATGCCTGCAACGAGTGATGAAGTGAACGAATTTAAAGCCAGCAAAGGCTGGTTTGACAGATTTAAAAAGCGAAGTGGCATACATAATGTTGTGAGGTATGGTGAGGCAGCCAGTTCTGACAAAAGTGCGGCTGAAAAATATGTGCAGGAATTCCAGGGGTACATAGAGGCTGAACAATTCCAACCCCAACAAGTGTTCAATTGTGACAAAACAGGCCTGTTTTGGAAGAAAATGCCAAACAGGACCTACATTACAAAGGAGGAAAAGGCACAGCCAGGACATAAGCCTATGAAAGACAGGCTCACTCTCATGATGTGTGCTAATGCCAGTGGTGATTGCAAAGTGAAGCCTTTACTGGTGTATCATTCTGAAAATCCACGAGTGTTTAGCAGATGTGGTATCAAAAAGTCTAATTTGTGTGTGATGTGGAAGTCTAACAAAAAGGCATGGGTCACTAGGGAAATTTTCCTTGATTGGTTCAAAAATGTGTTTGGCCCCAGTGTGAAGAAATATCTCGAGGAAAATAAGTTACCACTTAAGTGTCTCCTGATAATGGACAATGCTCCTGGTCATCCTCCAGACTTGGCAGAGGAAATTGTGCAGGGCTGTGAGTTCATCAAAGTGAAGTTCTTGCCCCCTAATACCACTCCTCTCCTCCAGCCCATGAACCAGCAGGTCATTTGCAACTTTAAAAAACTCTACACCAAAGCAATGTTTCAAAAGTGCTTTGATGTAACCACAGACATGGATATGACCCTAAAAGAGTTTTGGAAAGACCATTTCCATATCCTGCATTGTGTAAAGCTTATAGGTAAGGCTTGGGAGGGAGTGACTACCAGGACTTTGAACTCTGCCTGGAGAAAATTGTGGCCAGACTGTGTCCTAGATTTTGAAGGTTTTGGGGCTGAGCCTCAGAACCCTGAGCCTGAGCCTGTTGTGCAAGAAATTGTGGAACTGGGCAAGTCAATGGGGTTGGATGTTTGTACCCAGGATGTGGAAGAGTTGGTGGAGGAGCACAATGAAGAGTTAACCACTGACGATCTGCAAGAGCTTCAACAGCAACTGCAACAAGAGACCACAGGTCAGGAAAATGGTCCAGAGGAGGAGGAGGTGGAACCGAGATGGAAGAAGGTGCCTTCTTCAAGGATTAGGGAGATCTGTGACAAATGGGCTGATGTGCAAGGCTTTATGGATGATTATCACCCTAACCAAGATGTTGCACACCGTGTATGCGACATGTTTAATGACAATGTCTTGTTACATTTTAAGGACATTTTAAAGAACCGCCAGACACAGAGCTCCCTGGACAGATTTTTTGTTAGAGAGGGGTCCAGTGACTCTCAACCTGGTCCTAGTGGCATTAAAAGAAAAAGGGAAGTAACCCCAGAAAAGAACTTGGTACCTGCAGTGTTAATGGAAGGGGATTCCCCTTCCAAACACTAGCATACTACTCCACCTTCTCCCCTCCTCCCGTCCTCCACACATCAACAACTCTTCAATAAATGTAAGTGACATGTTATTGTACTATTTATTTTTAATTTTTTTATAAAATTGTGTTTAATTTAATGTTAAAAAGTTTTAAAAAATATTTTATTTTAATACTTTTGGATGTCTGGAACGGATTAATTTTATTTCCATTATTTCTTATGGGGAAAATAGAATCGGAGTTCGACCAAACCGGTGGTCGACGGGCCCTCTGTGACGGATTGCCGACGAGAACCGGGGGCTCACTGTATTTTAATGTACCATTATCAGAATGCAATTTGCCAGCTGCTGAGAAGGTAAAATTGCTTGCTCAATAATGTTTGTCGCTTCTGTTTTTAACAAATGCATTGAGGTTTAGTACAAGTTTATTTTATGCTTGTGTGGGTGATTTATATACGTATACGGTGTATCAGACTGTGATGCGAGTGTATAAGACATCTTGAAACCAGTTGCACATTATGTATGTTTTAGGTAAATACTATTACCCTATTTTCATGAAGACCACTAAATCTATAAGATGAAAAAGGTGAAAGAGCTGGGAGAAGGGAGACATGGCAATGAGGGAAAGAAATCAGTAACAAGAATGGAAAAAAGGAGAGTCGGTTATGTACAGCAAGCATAACAAATTTTGTTTCAGATCTTTGAGACCATAGCTCTGTAAAATATCATTCTATAAACATAACTTGAATGAAATCTTAAAGATAGTTTTTAATTTAAGAATCATACACTAAGCCTGAAGAAAATGGAAAAAAAAACAGTGGATAATCAAAACTATTCAGGAGTTGCATATCAGTAAAAGTACTGGATAAATTAAACCAAGTTGGAAACCCATAAATTGGTAGAAATGATTGTATTGAGAGTATACAGGACTGTGTTTAAAATTAGTACTGTACTATGTGTCATATTTTATTGAAGTAGCTTTAAAAACTACATATACAGTAACCCTTGATTTAAGGGATCTTGAATTCTTGATTTAACAGACTTCAGAAACATGGGGCAAAATCTACTGGGTCAATTGATTCAGAAACAAAGTCCATTACTGTTACAACTAACAAACCAATCTCAACTCAATCCACTACAATCACCATTACTGGCCACTCACTCCAATATTAGTCCAATAAATTAAGGGTATACTGTGCTTAACGTGACTTTTTATTATTAGAAACCTCGTTTCGGTTTGTAACAGTTAACTGGGCAATCACTATACTCATAACCTACACTATATATAGGCAGAAAAAAAAAACGATGAATGGTTGATAAGTACTTACTGGAGATCCCAACAGAGCCAGACAGTGGAAAAGTGACCCCAGCCCAGCTTACGAATCACATGGTATCTATTGTAGAAAAGGTCACCTATCTTCACAGGATGATAGCCACCTGTAAAGAGGAAGAACTTTGATTAATAGAATTTACTGAAACACATTTTGTTAAATTTAAATACAAAGGTATGGACTGAACAAAAATATTAGTGAACACTGAAGGAAAAATTGTGGCATAAAACAGTATTTATTGTACAATCAAATCCCTAAATTTTAACGATTAGGCTCCTAGAAGTCCCTGTGACTGCAGACCTTTTGAAACCATCTCTTTAAATACTGCCTTAACCTAATTACAATTGACATTTATTCGTACTAAGGAATGCCGGGAAAAGAAATTTGAGCATGGGAAATTCAGCAAGCACAATCTGAATAAAATCCTATGATTAATTTTCAATTTATGGGTGGTGTATGAAGGTAAAACAGCACCCCTGGATTTACCTTTCAATTCCTCCCATACCTCTCACTCCAGTACTGCCTCAAAAGATCTCACAGTCAGGCATCACACTGTTATCACAAATGCAATAAAAAATGACAGGCATGACAATTAGATTTTTAAAAACAAGAGATGCCCAATGTATGGTTTTACTGCAAGTCACTTGTTCTCTCTAGACTGGTGCACACTAGCAGCATTTTTAAAGGAAGACACATCTGTATGGCTAAAAAATGTACAGAAAACTTCAGTGCCCATATAAATTCAGTTAAGCACCTAAAATGCTAAGAATATCATATTGTTTTCTGTTGTCCACTGAAGACTTTGTTTATATTAGCTTGGATTTTTACTGTGTGTTCAATGAACAATATTATTATTTTTCTAATATTTTTAACTGATCATGTAGAGGATACAAAAACAGTGTTTGTTGCTGATCAAGATAACAGCTATTTAAGCCCCATCCATACAGACTTGTGAGGTGATAATGTATTTATAAACATTTGGTTACTGTAGGAAAGAAAGATACATCATAATTTATACCTGGAAAATCCTGATGGTACTGGTTTCAAACCTGAACACTAAAATAATTCCACATGATGACAAGAAATTTGGCAGTGTAAAAAATATCTAATAAATAGCAGAGATGAGTACACTAAGAAAGAACTCATTACCTATGTGTTTTAATGGCACTTCAGGTATTAGTTGTTCACCTGTGAATGCAATTTAATTTCCATAAAAATGTGATCATGATCAGTAGGTGTCAGAATACTCACATTTACATTAATATTTACATGGAATGAAAAACAAACAAACATTTAAAAATCTACCTTTGTCACATTCCTTATTGATGTATTTAGCTCTTCTTCGAGAAACAGACTTGAGGCGCCGGAGGAGACTGGGTCGCCGTCCATCAGGGGAGGTAAGAGGGGAGTTGCTTGCTGATTCTGCATTAGCATCCAAAACTTTGAGCAATTCAATTTCCCACTCCATCCCCTGGTCCACAGAACTGGATCTGCTTAATACTTTTTCTCTTGATAATGATCTGGTATGACTAAATGTTTCACCGAGATTATCAACAGGCGAGCTCTGTGTTATCTTGAGTGAAGGCGAGGAGCTGAACAAGGTGGTTGAAGATGGGTGCAGTGTGTTACCCTCTTTCTCCATGTACCCCTTCTGTTGTATGAGCCTGGCCTGGCTACTATTGTTGCTGCTACCTTGGTGCAAGTTCAGTACAGAGGTAAGTGATTTCTGTGACTGCTCTGGAGATAAAATGCTGTCCAAACTATTCTGCTTTATGAGTGATGCAGACCTGATATTGCAACCTCTCCATCTTCCCTCACTTGGGCCACCTTGCGCCTGCTCCAGCCTTTGGTCACCAAGTAATGGAGATTGCTTCCTCACTTCATCTGTGCGCAACTTCCATAAAATGTCAAATTTCTCGAAGTTGGCATCGTCACTGGAACTGCTTTGTTTCTTAAGTCGTGGCTTGTCCACAGAGCACAAATGCAGACAAACGGAGGGTACAACACAATCAGGGGTTGGGCTGCGACTCTGCTCACTCGAATCCTGCTTCTCAAAATATTTACCCCTCGGAAATTTTTTCGAGTCTGGTGAAGCACCCCCATCTTTGCTTTGATAAGTGTAACTTCCCTGTTTTTTCAAAACTCCTTTTCTCTGCTGCTCCACTTTTGCCAGTGAGCCGAGAGGTTCCTTGTCTTCGGATGAGGTCATATTAAAAGTTATGTAGGTTTCAGTAGCTTGGAGAGGCTTGATGAAGGAGTCATCGCTAGTGAGGGTGTGACTTGGGCGCAGGTGCTTCAACAGAGGTCTGTGAGGTGATGCAAGTGCTGGTTTTACATTCGGGCTGCTCAACTTCCTGCATGGCTTTTGTGTATCATCTTGCAATGGTCTGTCAGGAGTTGTCTGTTCTTCCGTGGAACTTCTGCCTAATGTCTTCTGCTTTGTGGTCACTTGGAACACCACCTTCACATTACTCTCTCCACAATTACCAGCACTCTTTCTACGTGAGTGATTATGAATACTGGTTCCACAATTATCAGCACTCTTTCTACGTAGTTGATTATGAACACCAGTGTCAAATTGTGGGCTAGGGGTAGCATTACCAGAAGTGGCACTAGTATTTACCAGAATGCTACTGGTGTTTTCAGCAGAGAGAACAGGTGGTGTCCGTTTGGTGCAACGAGAAGGTCGATTATCATGAGTAACCAGCACCCTCTCATTCCTCACACGGTTACCCCTCACCTTCATGTCAGGGTATTTATAACACCCACCACTATCAATCGGTCTTGACATGGTTCCAGAGAACACACACTTTAATGTATTACACTTATGTCTCACCCACTGTAACCATTACTAAAGCTTTGATTTGACATCCTAGGGTGGTTGTAACAGCGCCACGCAGACCCTCACCCCCGAGGATGTGCAGGTGTGGGATACCTTGCAGCACAGAGGACAGGTGAGGAGTGAATGGTGGTTGTGACTAGAGGGAGGATGGTGGCTGCGAGGCAGTCACGTGACACCCACACACACACACACACACACACACACGCGCCCACACCCACCCACAAACACACCCACACCCCTAGTGTCTAATCGACATGTGTCTAGGACAAAATGGTAACTAACACCCCCACACCCACCCACACCCCCACCCACACACCTACACCCACACCCCCCACACACACGTGTCAGAATACTCACATTTACATTAATATTTAGAGCCAGGAGCCGAGTCTTGACCCCTGCAACCACAATTAGGTGAGTACACACCCACACACACCCACAATGCATACGCATACATGCATGTGCACACACGCATGCACACGCGCGCTTCTCTGCCCTACATTTTTCCAGGTTTATCTTAAGTCAGTTTATCTGGCCTGGCTGAAGCCCTTCTTGGCTGCTGTGTCTACCCTACTCCCTCAGTTCCCTTACAGTGGTGTCCACCCTACTCTTTCACTAACTATACCTGTGTCCATTATAGTTATTTCTAATATATCCATGTCTAGCATACCCATATCTTGTTAGTTATATGTATGTATGTATGCATGCATGCATGCATGCATGCATGTGGTTGCTGGGGTCGAGTCTAGGCTCCTAGCCCCATGTCTCCACTACTGATTTCACACTCCTGGCTATGTGAACCCTATCATATCTATTCTTATAACTACAGTGGAACCTCGACTTACGAGTTTAATCCGTTCCGTGACCTAGATCAGAAGTCAATTTGCTCGTATGTCAAATCAATTTTTCTCATTTAAATTAACTGAAATGCCATTAATCCATTCCAGCGGAATTCCTGCTCTCGGGAGGCAGGACAAAATACTTCAATATAACGCTAATATCAACTCTACAGCTTATTTATCTATCACAATTGATCTAATGTGACATAATAAACAATATAAATAACATAGAAACATGATATATACTCTAGAATGAATAAAATATGACATTATGTGATGAGTGGTGGCGGCCATTCCACTCCCGCTCTGACCATATCTTCCCATGCTCTTATTATAAGAGAAAACGGAGTGTTTGTGAGGCTAACTGCACTAGATCACTAGTTTCATAAGAAAAACACTGAAACAATGTATTTATAAATAAGAAATATTGTATAAAACATAATAAAACATAATAGAGAATGTAAAGAAATAAACTGGTTTGATAAGTGTTTGTACTGTACTATTTACCTTGGAAAACATGCTGGCGGAGGTTGAGGGTGGAAAAAATAGGCAGAGCGGCGTATGCTGTCAGTGGCCCTATAAACCCCCAACAACAACAACATTGGAGGAGTTTGTTTTGTTTCGTGCTTTTTCTTATTTTTTTTTTCACTTCAATTTTCACTGATTTACTTGATTTACTAGCCTTTATCGACGACTCCTGCTTTAGTATCATACATATCATAGAAGTACTACGCTGGTACTGCCTGGCCAAGTAAACAAACCGCACACCTCGGTTGTGTTTATGATATCATGCTTTAATTCTGTGGACATCATCCTCTTTTTCTTCTCAGCACTGTCCTTTCCACTTACTTTCTTAGGACCCTTGGTTAGAAAAAAGAAATTTGGCAAAATAACTTCACAAAACGTAAGTAAAACAAAAGAGAAATGCTTCCACGGCGAGGTAGACACATGCCCTGCTCAACTGATGTTGTGGCGTTAGCTGCGCCAATTAGTGGCAGCATTCTGAAGCTCGCTTGTTATGGGGAAGTGCTAAACCTGTAGGATTATACAGCGCTTGTGGCAGGGAGGGAATGAAAGGTATTCAGGCTTAATTTAGGGAACTGGAGCACAGACCCAATTCCCTAGATCAAGAGCCCCTCACCAGAGTCAAGGAACCTCCCTTGAGGGGGGTAGCTCACTCGAAACTTAGATTTTGGCTTTTAACTCAGAGCAAAAAATCGACCAAGCGACGGCTCGTATCTTGAAAAACTCGTATGTTGGAGCACTCGTAAGTAGAGGTTCCACTGTATGTATGTATGTATATGGATTCTGCCTCTACCATTTCAATGTCTACGTCATTCCACTTTCTTACCACTCTAAGACTAAAGAAGTATTTTCCTAACATCCCCAAGGCTCATCTGTGCTTTCAACTACAGCTGTGACCTCATGTACCCGAGACCCAGCTCTTGCACAGGCTCTTATCTGTCCATATCAACAACTCTTATTATTTTGTCCGTTGTAATAGCATTACATCTGGTTCTTTTGTCCCCTCTTGTAGTCAGGTTTAATTCCTCTAGCCTCTCCTTGTAGTTCATACATCTCGGCTCTGGGACTAGCTTTGTTGCAGACCTTTGAAGCTTTTCCAGATGTGGGTTCCATGCTGGTGCTGCATACTCTAAGGGCCTGACATGTGCTGTATATAAGGTCGTGAATGCCTTCTCGTTGATATTCCTGAAAGCTACCTTAAATTTGTGTCCTGTGTTTGCTGCAGCGGTTATTAGTTTGACACGTGCCTCAGGTGAGATGCTAGAAACTATGTTTAACCTGAAGGGGGAAAGGTGTACTCGCCTATACAGTGGATCCTCGGTTTTCGTACAGCTCCCAACTCGAACAATTATGTAAGTGTATTTTTGTAAGTGCTTTTGTAAGTGTGTTTTTGGGGGTCTGAAATGACTAATCTAATGTACATTCATCCTTATGGGAACAAATTCGTTCGGTAATGGCACTCGGACAGCATTCTGGAAAAAATTATCGACGAAAACCGAGGGTCCACTGTATATGTTTGTTGGGGGTAGAGTCACAGCTCCTCTGTGCATGCATGCACATGTGTATGTACATACATACCTATGTATGTACTCACTTATATGTGGCTGCAAAGGTCAAGTCAACTCCTGGCCCTACCTCTTTGCTGGTGTGCATGCACGAAACAATTAGCATTTTTAACAAGGCGTATAACACTAAATGGTTTTACCATAGAGATCTTCAACCAAGTGTTACAATAAAGGAAACAGGTTCAGCATATGTACTATGCTACATATATTGCAAGGGAGTGTTAAAACTTCAAAAAGCCTTTTACATTGACATTGGAAGTTTTGCTAGCAACAAAACTCCTGCAGATAAAATTGCCTAAAAGTGATTTTATACTTTCTTAATACACCATGTTGGAGTAATGAGGTAGATCCTGTTGATCAGAATGAGAATTGTGTGGCTGATATCGGAATACAAGTACATGCCTCCATGACCTCGAACAATTCTTGACAGGAATTGTAAGAGTTAATAGTGTGGTCAGGGTATGAGGGTGTATCAAGATAGGTGAGGGTTGAACAGTATGACTGGATGGAGATTGGCAGATAGTGTGACAGAATTGATAAAGTTTGAGGAAACAGTGTAGTCCAGTAAATTCCTGAGTCACCTGAGTAGTCAGGGGCATAACAATGACATACTCCTACATGACAAACAGTATGGCACAAGTATTGACATACTCGTACATGACAAACAGTATGGCACAAGGATTGACATACTCCTGAGAGACAAACAGTATGGCACACGGATAAATACTTCTTGAGGGAGAAGGAAAATTATTTAATGACAACCATGCAAACAATCCATGGAAGAGGAGACTGGGACAATTATACGAACATCAGCCTCTGAGGTTTCAAGGGTTACAAATAGCTTTCAAAATACAAGTTAAATACACGAAAAGTAAGGAAAATTCTGTGGGTGTTCTCCAATGATGTGAAGAGGAAGCAGATGGGCACAGGTAAACACATGTTAAGGGTAGCAGGTGCCAGGAGGAGTGGTGGAAACAGGTAGAGCAGGTTGCCTGGGTGAGAAGTAATCAAGAGAAGCTATACCAAAACACACACAAGGCTTCTTCACTACTCTCCTTATCCTCCTCCCCATTCCTCACCACCACAAAAAACCACCTAAAGATACTTGAAGGACATTTCCGAGGGTCAATGCCCCCGTGGCCTGGTCACAGACCAAGCCTCCTGGAGGATCAAGACTTGATCAACCAGCTGTTACTGTTGGCTGCATGCAGCACTGATTTAAGCAATTCGTCCAGTTCTCTCTTGAAAACAGCCAGGGGTTTGTTGGTATGTAATTCACATTATACATGGAGGGAAGGTGTTGAGTCGGGGAACTCTGACTCTCATTAAGTTCTCTCTCTCAGTGTACTTGCCATGCCCCTGCATGTTGGGGAAGGTATTTTGCACTGTCTGCAGTCTCTTGCTGTCATACAGAGTGATTTCAGAGTTCAGGTTTTGGGCCAGTCCCTCCAGGATTTTCCAGGTTAAACAATTTCGCCTACATTCCAAGGAATACAGTTGTAGGGACTTCAAGCCTTCCCAATAGTTCAGATGCTTGAGTATATACGAGCAGTGAAAGCTCTCTCTACATTTTCCAGCTTGGCAATCTTGATTGCCTTGAATGGGGTCATCAGTATACAGCAGTATTCCAACATGGAGAGAATAAGTGACTTAAAGACCATCACTGACTCGGCATCTCTTGTCTTGAAAGTTCTAGTTATCCAACCTATAATCTTCCTTGTGGTAGTAATAGCAACATTGTTGTGAGCCTTGAATGTAAGATCTTCTGCCATCATTACTCCAAAGTCTGGCACATGGTACTTTTGCTCTACTGAATAATGAGAGTTTGTCCTGTACTCCATTACAGTCTATTTCCTTCATTCTTCTATGGTGAATAAATTAAAACTTGTCCTCATTCAACATCATACTGTTGTCCGAGGCCATCTGGAAGACTTGATTTATATCTGCCAGAAGAATCATGATGTCTTCCACGGACGCCACTCTGAGAGATTCTGATAACATCAGCAAAGGATAGTCAAAGTCGGATATAAGAATGAGAAACAAGCAGGGAGAGTACCATGCCTGGAGGATCAAAGCTTTTCATTGTGACAGCCTCCAACATCACTATGTTTACTACTACGTACTCTCTGGGTTCTGGGTCCTATTTGTTAATAAGTTAAATATCCATCTGTACACTTTTCCAGTTATTCGTTTTGCATGCATTTTGTGTGTAATTATACCATGGTAGCATCTGTTGAATGCTTTTGCATATCAGTGTACTTTTGCATCAGCATTTAGCTTGTCTACCAGAGTATCCAGGACCACATCGTAACGGTCTAGAGATTGTGAAAGGCAAGAGCCACCTGCTGTGAACCCATACTGGATTGTGCAACTGTTGTGATTCCATGTGATTGGCAATCTTACTTCTTAGGACCCATTCAAAGATTTTGATGTGTGAAGTTAAGGCTATTGGTCTATAGTGTTTTTGTAATTGCTTTACTGCCCCTTTGTGAAGTGAGCCATATCAGGGGTTTTCAATGACTGGGATGACACCTGTGTCTAGGCTCCTCCTCCATAAAATACTAAAGGCCCAAGATAGTGTTGCATCAACAGGTGGTCTCACTATTGAAGGTCACCTGGATAAGGCAACACACAAGCTCTCCCTTCACTCTTTCTCCCTGATATTTACTCGTTTATGGTTCCAGCAATCATCGCCTCTGCTTCTTGGTCTCAGTCTATACCTCATGATTGAGGGTCCAATCAGTGAGGTTGTTAGTGATTGCTCCAGACAGTTCAAGTTGTCTCAAGTCTACATATTGTACCAATGGTTTTTCTTTAGGGAATATTACACAGTGCACTGCACCTACAGAGGCAAATTTCCTACACATTTTGGTATGATCCATAATGATACTTTGCTTTGTTTTTCTTCTATATTTACTCTGAGGATGAGGAACAGTAAAGGTGCCAGGATCATGCCTTGGGGTATCAATTTTTTTCCATTATTTGGACTGCTTTTGCTCTGTTTACTATCACTTTGTGATGAGTCATGTTTCTCTCATGCCTTTGCAAAATCCATGTACCTGTAGACCACATCTGCATTACATTTTCTTTCCAATGTGTCACAGATCCATTTTGTCGTAATAATGTGGTCGCTATGAGAGGCACACTTTTCCTGCTCTAAAGAAATGTTCATTTAGGCAATGTAATCTAGTATTTCCATAAAATCAATCATCTGACGGCTTAGCGCCCTCCCAAAAACATTTCCGGTGTGTAATGTTAAGTGCTACTGGTTTGTAATTTTTAGTTACTGCTCGGATGCCTCCTTTGTGAGGTGGAGCTATGTCCATACTTAAGGTCTCTGGTACATATTTCACTTGAACTCAGCCTCCTGTAAATAACAATGAATGCTCATGCTCACTACTGTAAGTGTCTTTTACTGGAATTTTGTGTGTTTTTTAGGGTTTCCCAATTTCTTGAGCATGTTTTTTTAATTTCTTCAGTGTTCCTTATGTCTGGCATGAATGTATGTATTTACTTTGTTTAATCCCGCTAATTTGTTTGTTAATTTTAGAAGATCGACAACTCTTTGTCAACTCTTTTCTATTTTTATTTTTTTTTAACTTGGATGGAACATTGACAGTCCACACTTTTGTATTCAGCATGTGCATTCACTAGTCTGGGTTTAAAGCACTCATGACCTTTTCTCCAAGAAATGTTGGATAATTCCTTGTTTATTATCCCAGTAAGGTCCCTAATTGTTGAATTTACTAAACATTCCCTCACGTTGTATATTTCTCTGGGTTGCAGCATACGAATTTATGCTTGCTTGTACGTATATAGTACACAGTTTACTTAAAACTCTATTTTAAGGAATAAAATATTCTTGATGTTAGTATACAGGCGAGTTTCAGCCATGACCCACATGTATTATACAGACTTTAAACTTGACATTACTAGCCTTTACCCTGCCTCGATTCCGGGGGCCAGGTCTCAGTTGTTGGTGGTAGCCACACCACTGCCCGGCTGATCAGGAGTTGACTTGAACTTATCCAATTTCCTCTTAAAGACAGCCAGAGGCTTGTTGGTAATTCTCTTTATGCTTGACAAGAGGGCTACAACTAGCTACAACAACCACAAGCATTGGTGTATCCTTTGTAGCGAGGGCTACCACTAGCTGCTACAATCACTGACCTTTACAATAGTCGAAAGGGTCCTCTTGCTCCTCATCGTCGGATCCCAGAACCTCTTCCCTCTCCTCCTCCTCCAGCTCTCGATCCCGGATATCAGTTCTGAAAAAAAACAGACATCAACACATCATCCTACCACTTCTGATACAAACATAAACACAACATCCTAACCCTTGTAAAACAAGCATCAACACACCATCCTAACCCTTGTGAAACAAGCATCAACACACCATCCTAACCCTTGTGAAACAAGCATCAACACAACATCCTAACCCTTGTAAAACAAGCATCAACACAACATCCTAACTCTTGTAAAACAAGCATTAACACAACATCCTAACTCTTGTAAAACAAGCATCAACACAACATCCTAACTCTTGTAAAACAAGCATTAACACAACATCCTAAATCTTGTAAAACAAGCATCAACACAACATCCTAACCCTTGTAAAACAAGCATCAACACAACATCCTAACCCTTGTAAAACAAGCATCTACACAACATCCTAACCCTTGTAAAACAAGCATCAACACAACATCCTAACTCTTGTAAAACAAGCATCAACACAACATCCTAACTCTTGTAAAACAAGCATCAACACAACATCCTAACTCTTGTAAAACAAGCATCAACACAACATCCTAACTCTTGTAAAACAAGCATCAACACAACATCCTAACTCTTGTAAAACAAGCATCAACACAACATCCTAACTCTTGTAAAACAAGCATCAACACAACATCCTAACTCTTGTAAAACAAGCATCAACACAACATCCTAACTCTTGTAAAACAAGCATCAACACAACATCCTAACTCTTGTAAAACAAGCATCAACACAACATCCTAACTCTGAAACATTGTAACCATGGTCATCCAGGTGACAATTTAGTGGACCAAGTTTTTTTTTTTTTTTTTTTACTGCCGTTGAATTTCTGACTTAAAAACCTGTTATCCTACGTTTTAGTTCTGGTGACGCCTTGTTTACACAATACTGTATGATGAATAGCTTCCCTAATCATCTTAATCGCACATTAGCATTGCAAATGATGTTTATCTCCAGGTACAGCAGGTACATACATACCTCTACGTACAAAAAATGGCAAAACTACCAGTAGTGTAGTCCGTAATGACGGTGAAAATTAAAGTCTGACTTTAGTCACTGTTGTATGCAAACCACCAGATGGAAATTCGCAGTAGTTAATGAAATTCGAACGCCATCTACAACCTTATTAAACCCAATCTATAACATCTTCCCTGGTAATTTAAATCTCCCATAAAACATACAACAAGAACTGTTGTAACAAATCTCAACATTGGTTCGAAGGCAGAGGTGACACATGATTATATACTCTTGGAAAATACTAGAGGGATTAGTACCAAATTTGCACATGGAAATCACTTCCTATGAAAGCAAAAGACTCTGCAGACGATGCAACATCCTCCGAATGAAAAGCAGGGGCGCCCAAGACTGTTCAACTGCCTCCCAGCATACATAAGGGGGATTACCAATAGACTCCTGGCTGTCTTCAAGAAGGCTTTGGACAGGCACCTAAAGTCAGTACCTGCCCAGCTGGGCTGTGGTTCGTACGTCGGTTTACGTGCGGCCAACAGTAACAGCCTGGTTGATCAGGCCCTGATCAACCATCCATGATCGTGTCAGTTCAAGCACATATTATTCGTAACTACTAAAATGCCTTAATGTGTACCCACTGAAGCACAAGCTTAAAAAATATACAATACCTTCAAAATACTGGAGGGACTGGTTTCAAATCTGCATACTAAAATTACCCCCTACAACAGCAAAAAATGCAAAAATGCAGCCAATGAAAAACAGTGTAACAGGTACACCAAGAGATAATTCATTTAAGTGTACGTACATGGTTTAAGAGCTTTCAACACCCTCACTTCAAATATAAAGGTTATTACGAAGATATCTTTCTATAAGCAACTGATCTCCATTTTAATACGTATAATTTCCTTATGAGGTGATTAACATCAATTTTTGAACGCTAAGCTGGAATCTATCTACCTGAAGACGGTTTGGAGGAACATCGCCTGTGGCCAGGTCACAGAACAGGCCTCCTTGTGTGACCTGATCAACCAAATTGTTGGCGATAGCCGCACAGAGTCCAACGTATGGATCACAGTTCGTTTGTTCATGAATTGTCCAAATGCAGTTTTCTTTATTTCAAGTTCGATTATATAAACTTTATTTACACACTTAACCTCAAACGTTCAAATCTATATGATTATCATTTTTTTGTGCAAGAACTGGATGCTACAAGAGGAAATTTGACAGGTTCCTCATCTTAGATTCCTTATCAGCCGGGCTATGATGATTACGCTGGACTAGGTGCTGCTAGTGCCTGAACAGGGATCGCTGGACTAGGTGCTGCTAGTGCCTGAACAGGGATCGCTGGACTAGGTGCTGCTAGTGCCTGAACAGGGATCGCTGGACTAGGTGCTGCTAGTGCCTGAACAGGGATCGCTGGACTAGGTGCTGCTAGTGCCTGAACAGGGATCGCTGGACTAGGTGCTGCTAGTGCCTGAACAGGGATCGCTGGACTAGGTGCTGCTAGTGCCTGAACAGGGATCGCTGGACTAGGTGCTGCTAGTGCCTGAACAGGGATCGCTGGACTAGGTGCTGCTAGTGCCTGAACAGGGATCGCTGGACTAGGTGCTGCTAGTGCCTGAACAGGGATCGCTGGACTAGGTGCTGCTAGTGCCTGAACAGGGATCGGGGATCAACAATCGAGGATCAGAGATCAATAGTCACACAACGAGCAATATAACAGAGCAGAATGAAAAATGCAACATGTCTAAACATTAAATCCTATCTAAAACTTCATCCATATCCTAACTTTTATTGGTACGAGAGCCGAGCAAACAAATACAAATCATAGTGGGGGTATTTTAAACAATTTCCACAAACCTTGGCTGATAACAAATAAATCAACCTCACCAATATATAAATGCAAAATAATACGACCAATATTGATGCAAGTCAGTAGTTCCATAGAGGGTGAGCTCAGGTACAGCCAGGCACATGCTAAAAACTAACATCATTAATTAAAAAATATGATTAAAGTTAAACTGAGCTTTTCAATGGTTTTAGACTTTTAAGAGCAAAAAAAAAGAAAAAAAATGCAGGATAGAGAAATAAGCCATTATACAGAGTTGAGATAGTAAAGTCATGGGAACAACTGGAATAAACCATAACTACTACTTGGCCTGAGCTAAAACTAAGACATGTATACCTTCTTTATTACACTCTTACAAACTGACTCTTCACTGAGCACAACAAAAACTTGTGAAACACTCGACAGAAAAAAAAAATATGCTGAGTGAGCTGCAGTTTCATTTGCCTTAAAGGGTTTTAATATACTTATACATCATTATTGGAATCAAAGTCCAGTGTCAGTGCCTTAAGGAAAATAACTGGCATAGCTTCTTTGCACTGAAGGTTCGCGAGTTGTGTAAATATTTTAACTATGTTGAACAATCCTGAAAGATTTTCATGTGCGACTTCGGTGTTATTTCTGTACACATTTTTCGCTTGTTACACTGCCACCTTTGCAGAGTAAGACTGCATCAGCTAATTTTTGAACTTCTGTTCCATTCCTGTATATAGACTAAACTGTCTTCAAAGGATATTTAATAATTAAAATAATGGATTTAAGCATAAGTGAAGCTAATTTATAGCCACATACGATGAAAAAAATAGAGTAAGAGACCTTGAGACTCAAGGACTTAAGTGACAGACAAGGGAGGAATTAGAACTGAATGTAATGTTCGAAGAGGACTTCTCCAAGGAATGATGTGGAATGCCAGGAAAGGGAAGGAGATTGGGAAGGGACAAGAAAGAGGAGAGCAGATAGGATCTAATAAAATTGCAACGACAAAGAAAAATGAGACTAAAAATGACACTAAAATAAGCATGAAAGTCACTACGACAGAAGACACTGAAAAATTACAGGAGGACATAAGCAGGGTCTTCCAATGGGCAGTGGAGAACAACATGACGTTCAATGGTGATAAGTTTCAGCTGCTTAGGTATGGAAAAAAATGAAGAACTCAAAAGGAACACTATATACAAAACGCAAGAGGGTCACCACATAGAACGAAAGGAACACGTTAAGGACTTGGGAATAATTATGTCTGCTGATCTGTCTTTTAAACACCATAACAAGACAAAGATCACAACAGCCAGGAAGATGACGGGGTGGGTATTGAGAACTTTCAAAACAAGGGAAATAATGCCGATGGTGACACTATTCAAATCGCTAGTGCTCCCCCACTTAGAATACTGCTCTGTGCTGACGGCCCCGTTCAGGGCAGGAGAAATATCAGAGCTGGAACAAATTCAGAGATCGTTTACGGCTCACATTGAGCCATTGAAACATCTAAATTATTGGGAACGCCTTCAAGTCTTGAACATGTACTCATTGGAGCGGAGGAGAGAGAGATACATGATAATATATACCTGGAAAGTACTTGAGGGCCTGGTCCCAAATCTGCACACTGCCATAACAACATACTGGAGTGAGAGATATGGGAGAAAGTGTAAAATAAACCCAGTGAGGAGCAGGGGTGCGGTGGGGACAATACGGGAGCACTGTATTAACATCCGGGGTCCCAGACTATTCAACATCTTACCAGAAGATATCCGAAACACGGTTGGAACCAGTGTAGAAGCCTTCAAGAGGAAACTGGACAACTATCTTCACCAGGTGCCAGATCAACCAGGCTGTGATGGATATGTGGGGCAGCGGGCCTCCAGCAGCAACAGCCTGGTTGACCAGGCAAGCACCAGACGAGCCTGGCCCATGGCCGGGCTCAGAGAGTAGATACTCTCGAAACTCTTCAAAGGTATATCAAAGGTAACTGTTGACAGTTCTGGAGATAAACACCCCGTTGCTTGGTCTTAATGGACCTAAATGGAATAAGAACTTTTAGGAAAAACACAATTGAGAATACAAGTTTGTAGGATTCAACTGTTATATATTCAGGTGATGAAAAGATCAGTCTTGCCTAAGCGCAAAATGTTTAACACGTTCACATTTTTACTCTTATTACGAGATGGGAGAGCAGTACCTCCCTGGATGGTCGCTGTCTATCCTACTGAGAAAATCAAATGTAACAAAATAAGTGTTAAAGAAAAAGATACGAGCTCGGCCTCTGGTAATGTGAGCAGCAGCAGCAGCAGCAGCAGCAGCAGCAGCAGCAGAGCAACTGCGTGATACATGACAAGTTGACAGAAAAACAGTAACTGCCAGAGGACTGGAACACTGCCAATGTCACATCAATATACAAGAGAACTCACTGAATGCAGGGGGGTTCGAAACCACAGCAAGCCAGCTCTAAAACTAACAGCCTTTGATATACCTTTGATAAGTTCAGTGTGTCTTTCTACTCTCGTCTGGTGCTTGCCTGGTCAACCAATCTGTTGCTGCTGGAGGCCCGCTGCCAGTGTGGTGGGAAATAGCACTAAAATGCTGCCTAATTTACCTGGCTAGCATGCTAAGATAGTCGAGAACGTAGACGGAAACTTGGGACGAATGATGAGTATTATCATTCTGCAATATCTGCAAAGTTTTTAAATATTTAATTAGGTCGGTTGTGGATTGTATATACACTGACGACACAGTCACTTGGTATGACATAGGTCCAGGTGGGAAGAGTCAAAACTCTAGCTGATGAACACGGGTAGGAAGAAAGGACGGAAGGAGAAGGGAAAAAGAGAGAGCAAGGAAAGGGAAGGAAGGGATACCCAGAGGGAAGGGAAAGAAGGTGGATAGTTTACACTTGAGCTTGCAAGCGTCAATATAGTAGAGTGGAATATTATCTTGAGGGAGTCACCCTTCACTCCACCACCACAACCAATCACCACCACAACCATACAATCACCATCACAACCATACAATCACCACCACAACCATACAATCACCACCACAACCATACAATCACCACCACAACCATACAATCACCACCACAACCATACAATCACCACCACAACCATACAATCACCACCACAACCATACAATCACCACCACAACCATACAATCACCACCACAACCATACAATCACCACCACAACCATACAATCACCACCACAACCATACAATCACCACCACAACCATACAATCACCACCACAACCATACAATCACCACCACAACCATACAATCACCACCACAACCATACAATCACCACCACAACCATACAATCACCACCACAACCATACAATCACCACCACAACCATACAATCACCACCACAACCATACAATCACCACCACAACCATACAATCACCACCACAACCATACAATCACCACCACAACCATACAATCACCACCACAACCATACAATCACCACCACAACCATACAATCACCACCACAACCATACAATCACCACCACAACCATACAATCACCACCACCATAAACTGCCAGCATAAACCTCTGAAGTGAAAGTGTTCCCCACTCTATACAAAAGTCTCCCTCACGATATTGGAAATGGTATAAAATACAGACAAGTGAAGATTAAGACACGTGCAACAGTTGGGAATCTTTAATGATGAAACGTTTCGCCTACACAGTAGTCTTCTTCAGTCAAACACAGAGGCAGCAGTAGTAGTGAAATAAAGATTTAATCAGTTCATCAACTTGGAGAAAAAGTATTTGAGGTGGTCAGTCCCTCAGCCTGGAGAAGAGTTCAGCTCCCTCACGATTCTTGGCACGTTTTTCACACACTACACTACACACTTGCAGGGCCAAGAGCTGCGAATCTACCTATGTAATCTCATATAGGTGAGTACAGGGGAGACAAGATAACATACAAAATACTCAGGGGAACTGATAGGGTAAACAGGGACAAGCTGTCGGGGGAACAGCTGGAGAGACAGCTGAGTCACAGGGATGTCAGGAAGTATTTATTTATTTAGTCTTAGGGTGTTTAGGAAATGGAATGACCTCGAAGTGGTGGAGACTGACTTCATACATAGTTTTAAGAATAGGTACGATAAGGTCCACGAGGATAGAAAAGTGAATCTGGCAAGTGAGAAGTTGAGGCGGGGCCAGGAGCTACGACTACCCCTGCAATATGTAGTAAGCACGCACGCCCAGCTTTTACAAAACTGCACGATATTTAATACTGCACATGGAAAGCCCCTGGTTAAGCAAGAGTATTTCGGGAAATTGAATTAAATGGCAATACAGAACCAATATATTACTGCCAACAGAAAACAGTAGTGTTAACTCTATGCTTTCTTGAAATTACAAAAACGGAATGCCTGTAAAAACGAATGGGACACGCAGACTTGACCACAAAACAATAACATATGTGTCAACTAAAGGGTGGTTGACCTGGCGGTCAACAGGCAAGGGTGGCTTCAGGCCGGGCTGTGAGGGGTGAAAGAGCCCTCCAAACTGGTCACACGTCTACTGACGACAACATAAATTCTTTCTCTCATAACAGTATGTTCCTTGCACTAAATTTAAAGAGCTAGAACAACGAACAATTGGTTTCCAACTAGCTCGATCACTAGCGCATTCAGCTCACACACTGAAGTCCGGGGATCGATCCCCAGGTACGGCTGGAAAACATTAGGACGTGTTTAAATAAGACACCTGCTGTCCCTGTTCACCCATCAGTAAAATGAGTACCTGGGTGTTAGTCAACTAGTGTGGGTCGCATCCTGGGACAAAACTGACCTAATTTGCCCTTAATGCTCTGCATAACAAGGGGCTTTCTATATAATAGTATAGCATTGATGTTTGCTAGGCCTGTATACCTTGTACATGTACTTAAATAAATAAAATTATTATTATTATTATATTTATTATTATTATTTAAGTGCCGACTATCTCCACTCAAACTTGAACCTGTAGGATACCTGAAAGACCTGATTGATCAAGGCCTGATCAACCAGGTTGTTATTGCTGGCCGCACGTCGGACCACGTGCGGCCAGCAGGAACTGAACTAAAGAGACTGTCAATTCTCTTGCGAAGGCGGGCAGAGACTTGTTGGTAATTCCCTTTATGTACAGGTCACAGACCGGGCCGCGGGGGCGTTGACCCCCGGAACTCTCTCCAGGTAAATAGGAGGAGGGCGCGGGAAGAATCGTGAACCTCTGACACTCCTCTAGTTGTGTGTGTACTCAACACCCGGGAAGCGAGAGCCAGCACTTTACTGCTGTAAGATACAACACTGTTGTAAGATACAGCACTGCTGTAAGGTGAACCCCAGCAGTGTTAATCCCCACACCTGGGAGGTGAGACCCTGTAAGACGCACAGTGACGCAGTTGAACACAAAGACACAAGGGCTTCACCCACACACCAGGGACTTCCTAAACTCACAAAGAAACAAAAGACTTGGCTAAGTTCCATATATTACTGAATCGTTGTAGTATTACACATCGGACAAGCTCCGCCCTCTTCATGCAGTCCTTATGTTAGAAATTTAAATAATAGAGACTAATATTCTTCCTGCTAAATAGCTCTTGAAGCTGTGTAGGCTGAGTAGTGATGGCTTTTGGCAGCGCCTCTACAGCTTCCTCGACCAGCATTACTGGTTTCTGGGCGTCTTTAGTCGTAACGTAACTACTCTTGAAGCTGTGTAGCGTGTTTACCTTCACTTCCACATTAATTGCACTTGCCTACTACCGTGAGGCTCAAATTGTAGTTATTAACATCCCTGTGAGTCAGTCTGTTTAGATTCCATATCTCCGTCGTATTTCAAGCCGCCTACAGACTAATCTAAATAAATTCCTTCGAGTATCTCTTACGTCGTAATCATGTCTGTGCTAGTCGTCATTTCTATAAAAGGGTTAAAAGTGACTGAGCGTTGGTACCAGAGAGCCATTTAGCTCTGCTCCAAAGATTTACACTACCATGCGAGCGAACCACTTAACAAAAAGCAAACCCAAGTAAATACCACTCTCACAAGTACGTACATGTACACACACACACACACTACAATAGGTTAAAATACCCAACGTCAGTTAAAAAAAAATCCCCTGGAATATATTAAAATCAAGAGCTGAAAGTTCAACAAGGTCCAGGCAGGTACTTGGGTGACTCCTCCAGGGTCATCAGGTTCAACTCTCAGTTTCTCCTCAGTGGTCAAACATCTCACCTCCAGGACAAGTCGTGCTGCAAACCTTTGTACTTCTAAATATATTTAATAAAGATAAAAAAACAGCCACAGATGATTAGCGTATCTGCTCAGTCTAACAAAAACTAATTTTATTTTAAAGGCCACACGCGTATGTAAAAATTATCACTGATATACCTGTGAAGGTTCTCAGTTTTTCTACTCTCATGTCCCGGCCTAGGACAAGGCTTTCCTGCTAACTGCCTATCCATCAAGGCTGCTGCTGTATTTGTGGTCGGTTAAGAATATTAAGTTCTCTCAGCCCTGCCTTTGGCAAGCTTTCCTGGTGACCGACTGATCAACCAACCTGTCTGTGCCCCCGGCCTGGAGGCTATGGCGGCGGCGGCATCCCAAGGAGCAGCAAAGCGGTGATCCCAGAGACAAGTTACCTTACTTACCTCTCCCCACGTGGCTACACAAAACAACTTACCTGCAACAAAAGAAAATTCAAGTTATGGATGGTAACATCAGTTAACAGAGAAGGTTAAAATGAGACTTGTCACAAGGCTAGATTCTTTATAAAGATACAATCTGCGTTTACCATCCCATACTAACAGAGGATACCTGGTGATAGTTCCTGGGATCATCTCCCTTGATTTTGAACTATACATGAGCCCAGGTGATGCTTATCGAACTTCATCCCGTCAATATTATGGATTATTTATCTCTGGTAGAGTTGCAATGACTACATAAAAACTGAGAACCCATTAATAATATAAAGGTAATATTAAAACAAGGTGTCCTTTACCCAGCAGCCACAAACACACGCAGACTAAGCTGTTAACTAAGAAAAAGAATAAAACAGAAACAAAATGTTAAGCACTATAGCGGATCAAGGAATATTTGAGGAGACAAAAGCTGATATTCTGGGGAAGCGGTGTAGGAGTACGTAACATGGACAAGAACCACGGCTGTACTTAATGACGTTCCAGAAGGATTAGAGTCTTGTCTCTCCATTTTTATTGATATAAATCTGAGGAGAATGTTAAAATACATTGGAGAATAAGATGATAGTCCGGGAAAATATACAAAAACTAAAGTGGCTACTAGAGTTTAACCAAAACAAATGTAAGAGAATGAAAACCGAGGAGAGAGAGAGACACTAAACCCAAGACAGGGTGCAACTTACGGTTGAACTTTAAGCTAACAAAGAAAAGGAGTCAGCACCATGCCAAATATATAGCCAGAGGTGCGCATAAATCGCATAACCTTGTGACGTGTTAAACAAATCTCACAATAATATTAAAAAACCTGAACAAAAATCTTCCATTGCATTATACATGACTTAAGTAAAACCCATCACAACATGTGCAGCACTAGCATAAGGAAACCGTTAGAAATAAAATGCGATACAGAAAAGTAAGAAAAACGAAACTGACGACTCTGGAAGATAAAAGAATCAGTGCATAACAATAATACAAGATGTCAGGGAAGGGGAGAGAGGGGGGAGAGACTAGTACATGGAGGTACAAGTGGAAGAGTGGACCGCATCTCAACATTACGCTAACACTCAATTCTACACAAGAAGATAAAGCTAAACATATATGCACAAAAAGCCACAACAAAACAGTAATGCTAAAAGCTGTGACAACCAGTCACATACCAGCCAGACTAAGGTTAGCTTTAACCTGTCATTCTCCACGCTCCTCTCCTCTCACCCTCCTTCTCTCACGTGGAAGCTCAAGACAAGCTCTCACTATCACAGAAATTATAATAGATGAATATATAAGAGAGGATCTAAGATAATTACTGAGCATCATTACTTATCCTTGGCTGGGGCGTGGGCGGTGGCTTGGTAAACTCCTGCACAGTATTGCCCTCATTACACAAGATAAACCTACTAATTATAGGTCTCCAATTACACTCTGATTATAATGACATGACACAGACTTAAGTTACAATTATAATAAGAGCCTAAGCTATTTAACAGCCCCCCTCCCTCCTCTACTCAAACCCCCTCCCTCCCGCTCAACCCATCCAGATAATGGTGGTGAATCAATTTCTTTCAAACCTGAGTCTAAGCTTTCATAATATATTCCCACCATTATATTATTTATATCATCTTCCTCCTCATTTTATATCTGATACACAACAAAGGGGAGACTTCAGCAGGCCTTACTGGTCCATGTAAGGCCAGGTCATGCCTAACCTACAGGCATGACCTACTTGCACTAGTGGATTTGTCCACTGGTGACTCCGCCTCCTCATGCTTCTACTCACCCGACTGCAGTATATAAGCCACTTCTCCGACCATATGCTGTACTCTTCTCAAGATTGATGTACTGAAACTGACTAAGCTGAGGGACTGATTACCTCAAACTCCTCCATCTTTCTCCGTTCTTCTCTGTATTGGACTGAAGAAGCCACTGGCTGGCGAAACGTTTCCTCAACAAACATTCCCAAATGTTGCACAAGTGCCTCATTCTTCAATTTTTCGTTTTTTTTTAAACCATTTACATCACAAAGAAATAGCTGCATGATCCTTTCCCTAGTTACCGTGTGCCAGCACTGAAAATTTAAATCTATAAACAATAAACTTAGAGGAAGAAAAAATAACTACTTAAAGGTACCCCTTCGGTGATATTTAATAACCTAACAAGATGTCAGAACAATAATAACAGACAAGGTTCACAAAGGCCACCGCCAGGGGAAAAGTACCGAACAAGGTTTACAAAGACCACCACCAGGGGGAAGTACCGTACAAGGTTTACAAAGACCACCACCAGGGGGAAGTACCGAACAAGGTTTACAAAGACCACCACCAGGGGGAAGTACCGAACAAGGTTTACAAAGACCACCACCAGGGGGAAGTACCGAACAAGGTTTACAAAGACCACCACCAGGGGGAAGTACCGAACAAGGTTGACAAAGACCACCACCAGGGGGAAGTACCGTACAAGGTTGACAAAGACCACCACCAGGGGGAAGTACCGTACAAGGTTGACAAAGACCACCACCAGGGAAGAGGTGGGGAAGTACCGAAAAAACTGTGAAGGCAGCTTGCTCAGTAGCCGCGAGAACATGAAAGGGAGAGAGATAAAGCCGAGGGTCAAGCCAAGGAGTGAAGAGCCGGCTGCCATGACAACACCTAGTGATCCTCTGACCACAGCGAGACATCTTGCTCACTACACCCCCCACCCTCTCTCTATACCTCTCGTTTTCTCCCCTCTCCACTCTCCTTGTAACTACTGACAAGGATGACAGGGTGTACTACCACAGTGAAAGAACAAGGACTACCACAACACTGACAGGGATGACAGGGTGTACTAGCACAGTGAAGGAACAAGGACTACCACAACACTGACAAGGATGACTGGGTGTACTAGCACAGTGAAGGAACAAGGACTATCACAACACTGACAGGGATGAGCCTGGCCCATGGCCGGGCTCAGAGAGTAGATACTCTCGAAACTCTTCAAAGGTATATTCAAAGGTAAATGTAGTGCTGACGTGCCCTCACAAGATATCTACAACACGGAAGCATAATATCAGCAGGATACTTTCCATAGCCATATTAAAAAAAAAAAGTCTGCATGACACTAGTGAAGCGGTGATGGCGTAGCACAGTGAAGGAACAAGGACTACCACTACCACTACCACAGTGAAGGAACAAGGGCTACCACTACCACAGTGAAGGAACAAGGGCTACCACTACCACAGTGAAGGAACAAGGGCTACCACTACCACAGTGAAGGAACAAGGGCTACCACTACCACAGTGAAGGAACAAGGGCTACCACTACCACAGTGAAGGAACAAGGACTACCACTACCACAGTGAAGGAACATGAGCTACCACTACCACAGTGAAGGAACAAGGACTACCACTACCACAGTGAAGGAACAAGGACTACCACTACCACAGTGAAGGAACAAGGGCTACCATTACCACAGTGAAGGAACAAGGGCTACCATTACCACAGTGAAGGAACAAGGACTACCACTACCACAGTGAAGGAACAAGGGCTACCACTACCACAGTGAAGGAACAAGGACTACCACAACACTGACAAGGATGACAGGGTGTACTACCACAGTGAAGGAACAAGGACTATCACAACACTGACAGGGATGAGCCTGGCCCATGGCCGGGCTCAGAGAGTAGATACTCTCGAAACTCTTCAAAGGTATATTCAAAGGTAAATGTAGTGCTGACGTGCCCTCACAAGATATCTACAACACGGAAGCATAATATCAGCAGGATACTTTCCATAGCCATATTAAAAAAAAAAAGTCTGCATGACACTAGTGAAGCGGTGATGGCGTAGCACAGTGAAGGAACAAGGACTACCACTACCACTACCACAGTGAAGGAACAAGGGCTACCACTACCACAGTGAAGGAACAAGGGCTACCACTACCACAGTGAAGGAACAAGGGCTACCACTACCACAGTGAAGGAACAAGGGCTACCACTACCACAGTGAAGGAACAAGGGCTACCACTACCACAGTGAAGGAACAAGGACTACCACTACCACAGTGAAGGAACATGAGCTACCACTACCACAGTGAAGGAACAAGGACTACCACTACCACAGTGAAGGAACAAGGACTACCACTACCACAGTGAAGGAACAAGGGCTACCATTACCACAGTGAAGGAACAAGGGCTACCATTACCACAGTGAAGGAACAAGGACTACCACTACCACAGTGAAGGAACAAGGGCTACCACTACCACAGTGAAGGAACAAGGACTACCACAACACTGACAAGGATGACAGGGTGTACTACCACAGTGAAGGAACAAGGACTATCACAACACTGACAAGGATGACAGGGTGTACTACCACAGTGAAAGAACAAGGACTACCACAACACTGACAGGGATGACAGGGTGTACTAGCACAGTGAAGGAACAAGGACTACCACAACACTGACAAGGATGACTGGGTGTACTAGCACAGTGAAGGAACAAGGACTATCACAACACTGACAGGGATGACTGGGTGTACTAGCACAGTGAAGGAACAAGGACTACCACAACACTGACAAGGATGACTGGGTGTACTACCACAGTGAAGGAACAAGGACTATCACAACACTGACAGGGATGACAGGGTGTACTAGCACAGTGAAGGAACAAGGACTATCACAACACTGACAAGGATGACTGGGTGTACTAGCCCAGTGAAGGAACAAGGACTACCACAACACTGACAGGGATGACTGGGTGTACTAGCACAGTGAAGGAACAAGGACTATCACAACACTGACAGGGATGACTGGGTGTACTACCACAGTGAAGGAACAAGGACTATCACAACACTGACAGGGATGACTGGGTGTACTAGCACAGTGAAGGAACAAGGACTACCACAACACTGACAGGGATGACAGGGTGTACTACAACAGTGAAGGAACAAGGACTATCACAACACTGACAGGGATGACTGGGTGTACTAGCACAGTGAAGGAACAAGGACTACCACAACACTGACAGGGATGACTGGGTGTACTAGCACAGTGAAGGAACAAGGACTACCACAACACTGACAGGGATGACTGGGTGTACTACCACAGTGAAGGAACAAGGACTACCACAACACTGACAGGGATGACTGGGTGTACTAGCACAGTGAAGGAACAAGGACTACCACAACACTGACAAGGATGACAGGGTGTACTACCACAGTGAAGGAACAAGGACTACCACAACACTGACAGGGATGACAGGGTGTACTACCACAGTGAAGGAACAAGGACTACCACAACACTGACAAGGATGACAGGGTGTACTACCACAGTGAAGGAACAAGGACTACCACAACACTGACAAGGATGACAGGGTGTACTACCACAGTGAAGGAACAAGGACTACCACAACACTGATAGGGATGACTAGGTGTACTAGCACAGTGAAGGAACAAGGACTACCACAACACTGATAGGGATGACTAGGTGTACTACAACAGTGAAGGAACAAGGACTACCACAACACTGACAGGGATGACTAGGTGTACTACAACAGTGAATTAACAAGGACTACCACAACACTGACAGGGATGACAGGGTGTACTACCACAGTGAAGGAACAAGGACTACCACAACACTGACAGGGATGACAGGGTGTACTACAACAGTGAAGGAACAAGGACTACCACAACACTGACAGGGATGACAGGGTGTACTACAACAGTGAAGGAACAAGGACTACCACAACACTGACAGGGATGACAGGGTGTACTACAACAGTGAAGGAACAAGGACTACCACAACACTGACAGGGATGACAGGGTGTACTAGCACAATGAAGGAACAAGGACTATCACAACACTGACAGGGATGACAGGGTGTACTAGCACAGTGAAGGAACAAGGACTACCACAACACTGACAGGGATGACTGGGTGTACTGGCAGAGGAAGAGACGGGCTGGCACTGAGTAAATTATTTATGAGATGGGACATTATTCCCATCACAGCATAAATGGTCTGTCAACACACCGTATCCCCCTCCCTTCTCCTGTCTCTCCCTCCCTCCCCTCCCATTACCTGCCACCTCACCCTCCCTCCCTCCCCTCCCATTACCTGCCACCTCACCCTCCCTCCCTCCCCTCCCATTACCTGCCACCTCACCCTCCCTCCCTCCCCTCCCATTACCTGCCACCTCACCCTCCCTCCCTCCCTCCCATTACCTGCCACCTCACCCTCCCTCCCTCCCTCCCATTACCTGCCACCTCACCCTCACTCTCCACCCATTACCTGCCACCTCACCCACCCTTCCTCCCGCCCCTCCCATTACCTGCCACCTCACCCTCCCTCCCTCTCCACCCATTACCTGCCACCTCACCCTCCTCTCCCTCCCATTACCTGCCACCTCACCCTCCCTCCCCTCCCATTACCTGCCACCTCACCCTCCCTCCTCCCATTACCTGCCACCTCACCCTCCTTCCCTCTCCTACCACATCATCCTCCCTCCCTCTCCTGCCACATCATCCATCCTCCCTCCCTCTCCTGCCACATCATCCTCCCTCCCCTCTCCTGCCACATCATCCTCCCTCCCCTCTCCTGCCACATCATCCTCCCTCCCCTCTCCTGCCACATCATCCTCCCTCCCCTCTCCTGCCACATCATCCTCCCTCCCCTCTCCTGCCACATCATACTCCCTCCCCTCTCCTGCCACATCATACTCCCTCCCCTCTCCTGCCACATCATACTCCCTCCCCTCTCCTGCCACATCATACTCCCTCCCCTCTCCTGCCACATCATTCTCCCTCCCCCCAACCTGCCACCTCACCTTCTCCTGCTCTAGTTTTCAACACACTTGACGTCTGAAGTCTTTCAAGTGTTTCTACTCGCGCAGTACGAGTCTAGGCCACATTTTCTTGTTAAATACAGATAAACTGAGCTGTTTCTGATCTCAGCTTGTAAGACAATAAATTCAGCACAGCATGCTTGCTGTTCCTTCCCCCTCCCACACGCACTACCCATCAGTTCACCCTAACAGCATTCACCACGTCATACAAGCAGCAACAACATTCACCCACGTCATACATGCAGCAACAACATTCACCCACGTCATACATGCAGCAACAACATTCACCCACGTCACACATGCAGCAACAACATTCACCCACGTCACACATGCAGCAACAACATTCACCCACGTCATACAAGCAGCAACAACATTCACCCACGTCATACATGCAGCAACAACATTCACCCACGTCATACATGCAGCAACAACATTCACCCACGTCATACATGCAGCAACAACATTCACCCACGTCATACATGCAGCAACAACATTCACCCACGTCATACAAGCAGCAACAACATTCACCCACGTCATACAAGCAGCAACAACATTCACCCACGTCATACAAGCAGCAACAACATTCACCCACGTCATACATGCAGCAACAACATTCACCCACGTCATACAAGCAGCAACAACATTCACCCACGTCATACAAGCAGCAACAACATTCACCCACGTCATACAAGCAGCAACAACATTCACCCACGTCATACATGCAGCAACAACATTCACCCACGTCATACATGCAGCAACAACATTCACCCACGTCATACAAGCAGCAACAACATTCACCCACGTCATACAAGCAGCAACAACATTCACCCACGTCATACATGCAGCAACAACATTCACCCACGTCATACAAGCAGCAACAACATTCACCCACGTCATACATGCAGCAACAACATTCACCCACGTCATACATGCAGCAACAACATTCACCCACGTCATACAAGCAGCAACAACATTCACCCACGTCATACAAGCAGCAACAACATTCACCCACGTCATACAAGCAGCAACAACATTCACCCACGTCATACAAGCAGCAACAACATTCACCCACGTCATACAAGCAGCAACAACATTCACCCACGTCATACATGCAGCAACAACATTCACCCACGTCATACATGCAGCAACAACATTCACCCACGTCATACATGCAGCAACAGCATTCACCCACGTCATACAAGCAGCAACAACATTCACCCACGTCATACAAGCAGCAACAACATTCACCCACGTCATACATGCAGCAACAACATTCACCCACGTCATACATGCAGCAACAACATTCACCCACGTCATACAAGAAGCAACAGCATTCACCCACGTCATACATGCAGCAACAACATTCACCCACGTCATACATGCAGCAACAACATTCACCCACGTCATACAAGCAGCAACAACATTCACCCACGTCATACAAGCAGCAACAACATTCACCCACGTCATACAAGCAGCAACAACATTCACCCACGTCATACAAGCAGAACAAGCAATTCACCCACGTCATACATGCAGCAACAACATTCACCCACGTCATACAAGAAGCAACAACATTCACCCACGTCATACAAGAAGCAACAGCATTCACCCACGTCATACAAGCAGCAACAACATTCACCCACGTCATACATGCAGCAACAACATTCACCCACGTCATACAAGAAGCAACAGCATTCACCCACGTCATACACACAAGTGGTGATAGTGTCGTGGGGGTTCGTCTGGAGATATTGGAGTAAGAAATACACACGTTTTATGTCTTGGAGGCGTATAATTAAGAGAGTCTTGAGGAGAAGCCCAGGCCTTGCCTTGTCCAGTCTATGCCTAGCGTGGATCTGAGGCCTCTGGCCTACTGCTCACATGTGAGGATTTCGTGATGTCACAGTTAGCAAGGGAGCGTATCTATAAAGTAGCTGGGATTATCTAAGTATACTACACAAGTACACAGTAACACTACTAACAATAGAGGTGGCGGTGGTGGTAGTTGTGGTGGTGGTTGTGATAGAGGCAGTAAGCTGGTGGAAAGGTGGTTGTGGTGGTAGAGGCAGTCATCTAAGACAGTGAAGGACACGGAACACGAGTAACCACTTGGAGAGCTTAAGACGCTGGGGGAGGAAGTTATAGTGTTGGGCGCAGGGAAGGAAAAGGGAGGGAGGGGGGTAAGGGTGAGAATGTAGAGGAAGGGGGTGAGATTGCAGGAGAGGGGTGGTTAGTCAGAGTGGGAGTGCAGGGAATGGGTCAGGGTGGGCCTGTGTATGGATAGGTCAGGGTAGGCCTATGTATTGATAGGTCAGGGTAGGCGTGTGTAGGGATAGGTCAGGGTGGGCCTGTGTATGGATTGCTCAGGGTAGGCGTGTGTATGGATAGGTCAGGGTAGGCGTGTGTAGGGATAAGTCAGGGTAGGCGTGTGTAGGGATAAGTCAGGGTAGGCGTGTGTAGGGATAAGTCAGGGTAGGCGTGTGTAGGGATAAGTCAGGGTAGGCGTGTGTAGGGATAAGTCAGGGTAGGCGTGTGTAGGGATAAGTCAGGGTAGGCGTGTGTAGGGATAAGTCAGGGTAGGCGTGTGTAGGGATAGGTCAGGGTAGGCGTGTGTAGGGATAGGTCAGGGTAAGCGAGTGTAGGGATAGGTCAGGGTAGGCGTGTGTAGGGATAAGTCAGGGTAGGCGAGTGTAGGGATAGGTCAGGGTAGGCGAGTGTAGGGATAGGTCAGGGTAGGCGAGTGTAGGGATAGGTCAGGGTAGGCGAGTGTAGGGATAAGTCAGGGTAGGCGTGTGTAGGGATAAGTCAGGGTAGGCGTGTGTAGGGATAAGTCAGGGTAGGCGTGTGTAGGGATAAGTCAGGGTAGGCGTGTGTAGGGATAGGTCAGGGTAGGCGTGTGTAGGGATAGGTCAGGGTAAGCGAGTGTAGGGATAGGTCAGGGTAGGCGTGTGTAGGGATAAGTCAGGGTAGGCGAGTGTAGGGATAGGTCAGGGTAGGCGAGTGTAGGGATAGGTCAGGGTAGGCGAGTGTAGGGATAGGTCAGGGTAGGCGAGTGTAGGGATAGGTCAGGGTAGGCGAGTGTAGGGATAGGTCAGGGTAGGCGTTTGTAGGGATAGGTCAGGGTAGGAGAGTGTAGGGATAGGTTTATACTAAGGCCTCTTATAAAGTCAGCGTTCACAGTTGTTACAAAGACTAGCATAATAAGTTTCTTACAGTGAAATATGCATCTGAAAATAGGTTGTACACAAGTGTTAAAATCATCATCAGAAATGGAAGTGTGTGCAGAGGAATTCAATGAACAACAGTAATTTGAAAACCAAATAGAAAATCTACATTAGGCTAGGCAACAGTATTGTAGCGAGAGGAACTGATAAGACATGTGCAACGGATAGGTTTATTCCGAAACGTTTCACCTACAGAATATGCTTCATCAATCGAATACGTTTCGGAAAAAAAGATCCTGTTTCACATGTGCACCATAATACTGGACACCGGGTGGAGGACTGTGATGTACTTTAGCTCAACAAGCTCACACCAAGAAACTCTCAAGATAGTGAAGATGTTGCACTCAATCAAATAATAATCACTGAATCAACAAATAACTTACTTGCAATAAAAATTACGCCATATTTAATGTTCGCGAACTAAAAGGAAATATAAAGCGGAAATCTGCAGCACAATACACTGATCACAATGTTACTGAAGTACAAAGAAGCATACTTCATGTGCTGATAGCCTAAGAACTAACTAACACAAGTGATGTACCTGACGTTAACACAAGTGATGTACCTGACGTTAACACAAGTGATGTACCTGACGTTAACACAAGTGATGTACCTGACGTTAACACAAGTGATGTACCTGACGTTAACACAAGTGATGTACCTGACGTTAACACAAGTGATGTACCTGACGTTAACACAAGTGATGTACCTGACGTTAACACAAGTGATGTACCTGACGTTAACACAAGTGATGTACCTGACGTTAACACAAGTGATGTACCTGACGTTAACACAAGTGATGTACCTGACGTTAACACAAGTGATGTACCTGACGTTAACACAAGTGATGTACCTGACGTTAACACAAATGATGTACCTGAGGTTAACACAAATGCTACAAAGGTAGAAAAAGCAATAACACCATGGCCATGCACGCAGTGCCTGGGGCTGATTCGTGGACTCAGTTTTTAAAAAGAAAATCTTAAGTCTCGCTAGCACGATTATTCCATGTTCTTTGAAAGAACAGCTTAATTTCAGGTAAGATCCCAGAGACCTTAAAAAGTTCATGCATAACCAATCTCCGCAAATGAGGTAGAAGGTCGATGACAAAATATAAGAGATCAGTGGCACTAACTTCACACTAACCTTCTGATTTTATGTTAAAATACGAGCTACCCAACCCAGGTCAACATGGCTATAGAGCGGGAAAATCAAGTCTAGATGTCTAATAACTAATAGATTATGACAATATCACTGAGGATTTGGAAAGATACTAAACCTCAAATGTGATCTACAAAGATTTTTTAAAGGCATGTGGCAAGTGCGACCAAAGAGCCCATAAAATAAGGTCAATATTTACAACAAAAAAGTGATGAAATGGATATTTAAAATTATAAAAACAAAACAGATTACAAAGAATGGTAAGAAAAAAATCCAGTCTTAGCAAATTGAAGAGTTCAATACGCCAAGGTGTAGTCCTGACACCTTTAAACTTCCTCGTTCTCACAGAGGCTTCATAGTATCCTTTACGAATACAAAAATAAACAAAACTCATTTTAGTGCAAAAAAAAATATACAAATGGATATAGCAAATTTTTCCGGTAAACACCGGAAAATAACAAGATGCTCAATAAACTCCTACTGTGTTCGGATGGTCAGACTGGCGACTTCTAAGAAGTCACTAGTTTAATCACCGGAAGGAGGACCGAACCGCCATCGTTCCACACAAATGTACACACGTGATGGTCAATATTGACAAATTCTCACTGCTTATACAAAAAGAAAAAAGAACTCAAAACAAGCACTTGCATCCTGAGTGTCCGGGGTTCAATCCCCGGTACGGGAAGAAACGTTGGGCACGTTTCCTTTCACCTGCTGCTCCTGTTCACCTAGCAATAAGGAGATACCTGGGGGAAGAGAGCAGTATACCTTGGATAGGGCTGGGGCTTTTAAATGAACTAAGGTAGGATAACAGCTCTTAGCCTGTAAAATTGGTGTAAAAAAAAAAATAGGGAAGATGCAGCTAAGGCCAGTATTATGACTACTTAGGATATGTCTGGTCAATAATGGTGCTACTCAAATCACATATATCTCCAATACTGTTCTATGCTCACAACGCCTTTCAAAATAGATGGCACTCGGTAAATACACAAGAGATTGTTTACTGCCAGCATATAACCAATAAACATCTGAACTACTGGGAACGCCTCACATAACATGGAATATTCTCTCTGAAAAGGCGATAACTGATAAATAGGTGGACACCGCTCAGTGAGGGTCAGCACACTACCATACCTTTGACCTTTGAAGAGTTTCGAGAGTTTATCTACTCTCTGAGCCCGGCCATGGGCCAGGCTCGTCTGAAGTAAGAGATATGGGAAGACGTGTAGACTGGAGGAGACTGGATTAGTAACTCCAAGAAGTACCAGTTAAGCCAGGCTGTGATATGTGGGCCAGTAGTTACGCAGCAGCAACAACCTAGTTCACAAGGAAGCCTGGTTTAAGCAAAGCTGCGAGGGCATACAAACCCTTGAAAAGTGTCACAAGTATGTCATACAAGTATGTCATACAAGTATGTCATACAAGTATGTCATACAAGTATGTCATACAAGTATGTCATACAAGTATGTCATACAAGTATGTCATACAAGTATGTCATACAAGTATGTCATACAAGTATGTCATACAAGTATGTCATACAAGTATGTCATACAAGTATGTCATACAAGTATGTCATACAAGTATGTCATACAAGTATGTCATACAAGTATGTCATACAAGTATGTCATACAAGTATGTCATACAAGTATGTCATACAAGTATGTCATACAAGTATGTGTCATATAAGGCTAGGGATTATGGAGGAGGAGGAGGGTTAAATAAATATTCAAAAAGAAAGAGATAGAGAGAGATGAATGAAGGGGAAGGAAAAAGATAAGCAAGTGAAACATGAAAAAGGAGGGAGATAGAGGAGGGGATGAGAGAGAAATGGGAAGGAGGAAGGCAGTAAGGTGTGTGAAAGAAAGAGAGAGAGAGAGAGAGAGAGAGGGGGGGGGACCATCAGGGGCTACCTGGGGATGTGATGGAGCGAGGGGGGTGGGGGGTTGACTGCTGTGGTAGTCAATTATCGGGTTTCACTTGTCGCTAGAACCACACTCAAATTATACCCGAGACAAGAGGCAGCCCCCCTTCCCTTACCCCTGTCCCCTTCCCTTCCCTTCCCCAGGTCCTGGATCAATGTGTCCCCGCCACCATCATCGTGTTTGGAAAATCTTACGTTCAAGGATCACAATAGTGTTTCTATCACAACTGAAAGAAAAAAAGGTAGACTGGAAAACAATAACTTTCAAAACAAGTGATACCAAACCAATGTCGATATATTTAAAGCAATTTTATTCTCTAGACTGGGACATTTGCTACACACTAACAATCCTTTTGATGGCAGGCGAAAAAAGCGGATCTGTAAAATGCACAGAGAACTTCTCCACCCCGTATCAATTTGGTCACTTAATTTATTGGAAAAGCCTGAAGGCCCTCAGACTGTAGTCCTGGAGTACAAGGCAAGCAAGTCTGGAAACTAGTAGAGGGACTGGTTCTAAATTCGCACCCTGAAATTACTCCCTACAACAGAGACAGCCTCCGGAGACTGTTCAAAACATCCTAGTGATAAGCAGAACCAACAAGGACCCCAATGGAAATAATTCACTAACTCTCTTGGGTTATCCTGGTGGGTAATTTACACACGTTACTATGTATGATAATTTGTATAATTGAAATTATGTGTGCCTGTATCTAAATAAACTTACTTAACAAGTGCACAAAGAGGTAACTAAGTATAATATCTGCTAACTTTAAAAAGACCCTTCCGATGTAAGGGACATTACTTACAAACCAATGTCTTCAAGAGGGAACGTGGAAATCTTCCAAGCAGTTTTTGAGCCTGATTGTCAAGGCCTTCAACCAGGTGTAGTTAGACACTTGGCCGCGGGGACGATGACGTATGAAACATTCAACAAGTAAATAGCCAGGTAGGTAAGTATATCACGTCGAGTAGATCAGGATCAGTCTTAAGAGGTTGAACACACTTCCTTCATACATATGGGGAATTAATGACCCTTAGTTGTCTTCAAGCAGAAACTGGATAAGTTTCCCAAACTTATTCCTGATTAGTCGGGATGTGCTCCTTACGATAGATTGCATGCTACTAGCATGCAAGTTGTTTGATCATCAGCAAGGATGGCTAGTCTGGGACCAAACAGCGGGGCAATGACCACTCGAATCGTCAATGCAGCTAAGTCACTGCAGCTACCGTCTATCCCTTACCTTCAAAGGCACATCCCTACAGCATATCTCCACAATCCATTCCTGCAGTCTACCCCTTTCCCTACCGCCCAGTCAATTCATACAATCCATTCGGCATCCAGCCTATTCATTGTCCAAAGCCCATCGTGTGCTCTACCCAGCCCCATTCCCTTGATACGACCCTGAACCCCACCAAACTTGTCCTCCTATCACCCAATCCACCCTTCTCCCCACCAAGCCCACCCATCTCTGCCAACCAACCACACAAACTACCCTCCTCCCCAACCAGCCAATCCCTCTATTTCAACCACCCACCCTCCGTCCGGCCCAGGCCACCCCATCACCACCCACCACGGACACACAAAGAGCAATTTTTCAAATGCATCACGGCACAAGGGACATCCACGCCATCTCTGATTGAAACCCACCGCCAGTTTCCGGCGAGCATTGAGGCCAGCTGGCGCCTGCCAGGCTCTCACACCAGGAATAGGTGAGCCAAACCATCACCTGAGTACCTGACGTAGGTGAGCCACACCATCAGCTATGTACCAGACACAGAGGAACCACACCACCAGCTGTGTACTAGGCAGATGAACCACAACACCAACTGTGTACCAAACACATGAACCACACTAGCTGTGTACTAGACACCCTTTTTAAATCACTTGTTCTCTCTAGGCTTGAATACTGCTGTATTCCAGACTAGAGAGAACATCTCCATTCAAGGTAGGTGAAATCGCAGACCTAGAGAATATACAGAGAACCTTTACTGCACATATAAGTTCTGTCAAACACATTAACTACTGGGAACGCTTGGAAGCACTTGACTTGTACTCACTGGTGCGCAGACGAGATACATAATCTACACCTGGAAAATCCTAGAGGGACTGGTCCCTAATCTGCACACATAAATCACTCCCTACGAAAGCAAAAGACTGGGGCAGGCGGTGCAAAATACCCCCGTTGAAAAGCAGAGGCGTCATTAGTACACTAAGAGAAAACGCAATAAGTGTTCGGGGCCCAAGACTGTTCAACATCCCACCAGGCATAAGGGGAATTATCAATAGACCCCTGGCTGCCTTCAAGAGGGAGCTGGACAGATACCTAAAGTCAGTGTACTCATTGGAGCGGAGGAGAGAGAGATACATGATAATATATACTTGGAAAGTACTTGAGGGCCTGGTCCCAAATCTGCACACTGCCATAACAACATACTGGAGTGAGAGATATGGGAGAAAGTGTAAAATAAACCCAGTGAGGAGCAGGGGTGCGGTGGGGACAATACGGGAGCACTGTATTAACATCCGGGGTCCCAGACTATTCAACATCTTACCAGAAGATATCCGAAACACGGCTGGAACCAGTGTAGAAGCCTTCAAGAGGAAACTGGACAAGTATCTTCATCGGGTGCCAGATCAACCAGGCTGTGATGGATATGTGGGGCAGCGGGCCTCCAGCAGCAACAGCCTGGTTGACCAGGCAAGCACCAGACGAGCCTGGCCCATGGCCGGGCTCAGAGAGTAGATACTCTCGAAACTCTTCAAAGGTATATCAAAGGTAAGGTATATCAGTGTCAGATCAGCCGGGCTTGTGGTTCGTACGTTGGACTACGTGCAGCCATCAGTAACAGCTTGGTTGATCAGGCCCTGAGCCACCGGGAGGCCTGGTCATGGACAGGGCCGCGGGGGCGTTGATCCCCGGAATACCCTCCAGGTAGTCACACATGAACCACACCACCAGCTTTGTACTAGACACACATGAGCCACACCACCAGCTGTGTACTAGACACACATGAGCCACACCACCAGCTGTGTACTAGACACACATGAACCACACCACCAGCTGTGTACTACACACATATGAACCACACTACCAGCTGTGTACTAGACACACACATGAACCACACTACCAGCTGTGTACTAAACACACATGAACCACACCACCAGCTGTGTACTACACACACACGAGTCACACCACCATTAACAACACTCTCAAAGTTTCAAGAGTGACAGATACATTCAGCTGAGGTAAGAACGGCTGACACAGTGGAGGGTGGGGGTCTCTGCCCACGGCTGACCTGGTCCTGCTGAAGGCAAAAAAGCAATAAATGCGAACCAAGTTTATTATATGGTGCAGCCCCCTCTTAATACAGGGACAAGAGCAAGGGAATTGAATTGGTCCATAGAGAAGAGAAAAAGAGAGTGGAAGAGAGAATGTAGAGGGAGCGAGAGCACTGCAGGTATATTATTTCAGCACTATGTACCATTCAATATTAACACACTCAACAAACAACCACATAAATGCAGGTAAATGGTTCAGAGAACCAACAAGTTGTGGAAACACACTGGTTCATCAGTCCAATACAAAGATGAGTGGTGAAGATCAGGAGTTTGAAGTAATCAGACCCTCAGCCTGGAGTCGATGTAATTAGTCCGTCAATGAAAATTAATTACCATTCATTCTTTGTACTGGACTAATGAAGTCACTGTGTGGCGAAACGTTTCCACAATAAAGATAGTACTAAGTGTTGCACACAATGTAAACTTTAGATCCTCAATAATCCCCCCCACCCTACAAAGTCTCACCATCACCAAACTCACTTCCGATCCTTCTATCGATGTGAGAACGATATTTTCACATCTGGGCTCACGATAATCTAAATGTTACACGAATATGAAGCATTAAGAGGCACGTAAGTTCCCCCGTTTTCTAATAACATGTTTATTGTTTCCACTATACTCCACCTTGATTTGTCTGTTTCGCAAAGTGAAGTCTAGAATCTTTCCTTAATTGATGGTATAACTTAACAAATCTTTGATGACAATTGTGTTGTACAAGACAATTGTGTTGTACAAGACAATTGTGTCGTACAAGACAATTGTGTCGTACAAGACAATTGTGTTGTACAAGACAATTGTGTTGTACAAGACAATTGTCATCAACTAGGCTCACGAGGAAGCTACTAAACTCATTTTTCGTATTTTTGCGATTTTTTTTTTTTACTCAGCGCGCCGAGCGGGTCAGCCCCTCCTCAACTATTGTTTTCACCTTCATTATTTTTTCTCGTTGAATATGTTAGGTCTGTGAAGGTATTATAATGAAACTGCTCTTTGGTGGTAGCTCTTAAGTTCTCATTAACTGGCTTTCGAAGTCATCCGTGATGCAAACCTCAACATACTACCCAGCAGATATCAGAACTATTGCCGGAACGAAGTTTTAAGTGAATGCCGTCACCCTTCAGAGAATATATACAATGTTACTAGCATGACTACAAGGAAAATCATAGGCTGGGTCACAAGAACTTTCTAAACTGGAGATGCCAAAGCAATTATGATCCTTTTTTAAGGCGCTTGCACACGCACACACCAGATTAGAATATTGCTGGTGACTAACTGCCCCATTTAAGGCAGGCAATGCTGCAGGTCTGGTGAATGTGAGAGGCACTTTCACTGCATAAACCTACTCGAGAATCTAAATTACTGGAAATGTCTAAAACCCATAACAACTCAAAAGGTAGATAAGAATCAAGTCGATCAGGTTGACAAAGTTAAAACGGGGGTTCGGGAGAGGAATACACAGGTTAAGTCCTCGAGATGTATTTCATTAGACTTTTGCTCCTGTTGTACATAACACGAGGAAACTGAATCATATGTATTACTCGAAAGATAAATAGCCGGAGATGACATGGATTGTTTGTTGTTGTTGTAGGTACGCCGGTATGTCCGGCCCGGGTCTTCTCCAAATGTTGACCCGGCCTACTTGGAGACTTCAAGATGACTTGCACACGCTGTACATGTATGGGCAAAGTAATGAGACTAGGAAGGGGGAGGGTTAAGAGAGAAAACAAGAGAATACCTGGATGTTGTTATGAGTGGTATCCTAGGAATAATAGTCTTGGATGATCTGGAAGACAACATAAATGCTGAAGCAGTGTACACTGATCTTGCGAAAGCGTTCAAAAGGTGCGTCCATGATGTGATAGCGCACAAAATGCATGCAACAGCAATAACTGGAAAAGTTGGCAGATAGTTATTTATCAAGTAGAACCCAGAGAGTAGTAGTAAAAAAAAAAGTCGGAGGCTGTCGCAATGATAAGCTGTGTTCCTCAAGGCACAGTACTCACCCCACTTCTGTTTCTCATTCTTGTATCCGACATTGACACAAGGACATAAATCATAGCACCGTAACATTCTTTGTTGATGGCATCAGAATCTCTATGAAAATGGCATCCATCGAAGACAGCAAGAATCATCCGGCAGATATAAATCAAGTCTTCCAGTGGGACTCAGACAACAATATGTCTAACAAATGCAAGTTTCAATTGCTCTGCTATGGAAGAATGAAGGAAATAGACCGAGTTTTGTGATGTGCATGTTGTGGTTCATGTTTGGGTAGCTAGCTACAGTGACCTGAGAGGTGGACCCCAGACAGTGACATCAGACAACCTCTCACTTGCCTTGCTAGATACACTAAACCCACCTTCACTAACTCCCATTAAACACCCAATGACTCACCAACCTGTTTTCTAACAAAAAAAAAAATCGTGCTCCACACCGCCGTCTAAGTTATACTCTCGGACTTCAGTTGCAGAGTAGAGACGTGACTTAATAAATAGGACACATGTGCAACATCTGTGTATTTATATTGCCGAAAAGTATTCCTTGAATAACAGGATTCTACAGTCGAATATAGAGGTGATTTTAATACTGGAGACAGTGGAATAAGTGAAGTAATTTTGTTCATTCTCTCAGCCTTGACAAGTGTTCAGTCCCTTAGACTAGAGAGACTTGGTTTGTCAAGGTCAGAGATAACATTACTTGAGCCATACGATAGATATGGATCCCGCGCCGTGGAGACTGACAGATTTTGTCGCCTTGTCCGGCTTTCAATTTGGAGAGTTTTATGTGAAGCGCTGAAAGACCTCCATGACCCAGTTCCAAAAGTGGTGCAGAATGTTACGTCATTAACCTTTTATTTTATCGTTTCTAAGTTTGCAAAAGAATCCTTTACGACGTATATATCCTCATAGTGTCTGGCCAAGCCACACTTTATGACAAGAACTGTCCCGGCGTCTGCCCTTCAACTCTGAGAATATCCAAACTTACTTTTTATGGGCTGTCATCAATAAGGTCAGGCTGCCCACCCACTCACTGCATGGACACGAATACGACAGTATTTATGAGTAAACTCATTAAACATTATGGAATCACTAGTACAAGATTTAAGATACATAATTACATGTACAAACATATATACGTAATACATACACACACACACACGCACGCGCACGCGCACACAGTACTGTAGCACAGTACTGGGAAGAATGAGGCAAGTGTAGTGGATAGTGAAGATGGTCTAGACGTTAACCTATGACTGAGTGTTATACTTCTACTTATTTTACTTCATCTTTCATAAGGAAGGACAGAAGGGGAGAAAGGGAAGGACAGAAGGGGAGAGCAATGGGAAAATGGAGGGGACATAAAGCGAGGGAGGAGAGGAGAGAAAGGGAGGGAAGGAGAAAAGGAGAGAAAGAGAGGGTAAGAGAAAGAGATGGGGAGGGAGAGAGAGAGAGAGAGAGAGAGAGGGGGGGGAGGATCACCTGTCGGCAGAACATCGATCCCAGGTGAGTCTTCACATTCCACTAGCTGGCAGGCGTGGCTACCACCACACCGTGTACACACCCTTACTGCCACACCGTGTACACAACCTTACTGCCACACCGTGTACACACCCTTACTGCCACACCGTGAACACACCCTTACTGCCACACCGTGAACACACCCTTACTGCCACACCGTGAACACACCCTTACTGCCACACCGTGAACACACCCTTACTGCCACACCGTGAACACACCCTTACTGCCACACCGTGAACACAACCTTAGTGCCACACCGTGAACACACCCTTACTGCCACACCGTGAACACACCCTTACTGCCACACCGTGAACACACCCTTACTGCCACACCGTGAACACACCCTTAGTGCCACACCGTGTACACACCCTTACTGCCACACCGTGAACACACCCTTACTGCCACACCGTGAACACACCCTTACTGCCACACCGTGAACACACCCTTACTGCCACACCGTGAACACACCCTTACTGCCACACCGTGAACACACCCTTACTGCCACCGTGAACACACCCTTACTGCCACACCGTGAACACACCCTTAGTGCCACACCGTGTACACACCCTTACTGCCACACCGTGAACACACCCTTACTGCCACACCGTGAACACACCCTTACTGCCACACCGTGAACACACCCTTACTGCCACACCGTGAACACACCCTTAGTGCCACACCGTGTACACACCCTTACTGCCACACCGTGAACACACCCTTACTGCCACACCGTGTACACACCTTACTGCCACACCGTGAACACACCCTTACTGCCACACCGTGAACACACCCTTACTGCCACACCGTGAACACTCTTCCCGTACTGCCACACCGTGAACACACCCTTACTGCCACACCGTGAACACACCCTTACTGCCACACCGTGAACACACCCTTACTGCCACACTGTGAACACACCCTTACTGCCACACCGTGAACACACTCTTCCCGTACTGCCACACCATGAACACACCCTTACTGCCACACCATGAACACACCCTTACTGCCACACCATGAACACACTCTTCCCGTACTGCCACAACGTGAACACACCCTTACTGCCACACCGTGAACACACCCTTACTGCCACACCATGAACACACTCTTCCCGTACTGTCACACCGTGAACACACCCTTACTGCCACACCATGAACACACTCTTCCCGTACTGCCACACCGTGAACACACCCTTACTGCCACACCATGAACACACTCTTCCCGTACTGCCACACCGTGAACACACCCTTACTGCCACACCATGAACACACTCTTCCCGTACTGCCACACCGTGAACACACCCTTACTGCCACACCGTGAACACACCCTTACTGCCACACCATGAACACACTCTTCCCGTACTGTCACACCATGAACACACCCTTACTGCCACACCGTGAACACACCCTTACTGCCACACCATGAACACACTCTTCCCGTACTGTCACACCGTGTATACACCATGGATACACCCTTCCCTCAAGTACGTACGTATGTACGTACACACACACACACACACACACACACACATACACACACACACACACACACACACAGTTGGAAGTTGAAGACTCAGATGAGTCACAGGGATGTTAGGAAGTATTTATTCAGTCACAGAGTTGTCAGGAAGTAGAATAGTCTGGGAAGTGATGTAGTGGAGGCAGGATCCATACATAGCTTTAAGGAGAGGTATGATAAAGCTCACGGAGCGGGTAGAGTGACCGAGTAGCGGCCAGTGAAGAGGCGGGGCCAGGAGCTGTGAATCGACCCCTGCAACCACAACTAGGTGAGTACAGTCGTAGAGCAAGAAATGAATATGGACTTTCCTCGTCGTCCTCGGGGAGACATTGCTAAAGCCAAATCTGACCCGAAGCTGTTGTACAGCCATACAAGGAAGAAAACAACAGTCAAGGGCCAAATAATCAGGCCGAGGAAGGAAGGAGGGAAGATCACAAGAAAAGACCAAGAAGTGTGTGAGGAGCTCAACATGAGATTCAAAGAAGTGTTCACAGAAGGGACTCCAGAAAGACGGAGAGGTGGGGTACACCACCAAGTGTTGGACACAATACATAAAACAGAGGAAGAAGTGAAGAGGCTGCTTAGCGAGCTAGATACCTCGAAGGCGATGGGTCCGGATAACATCTCTCAATGGGTCCTGAGAGAGGGAGCAGAGGCCCTGTGTGTACCACTAGCAACAATCTTCAACACATCTATTGAAACAATGCGACTACCTGAGGTATGGAAGACAGCAAATGTAGTCCAAATTTTTAAATAAGGACAGACACGAAGCACTACAGACCAGTGTCACTGACATGTATAGTATGCAAAGTCATGGAGAAGATTATCAGAAGAGTGGTGAAGCACCTAGAAAGGAATGAGCTTATCAACGACGGCCAGCACAGTTTCAGGGACGGGAAATCCTGTGTCACAAACCTACTGGAGTTCTATGACAGGGTGACAGCAGTAAGGAGAGAGAGAGAGGGAGGGGGGGTTGCCCGGGAAGAGGTGTTGGAATGGGTGCTTGTGACGGGTGAGGTTCCAAAAGGATCAATCCTATTTCTTGTATACGTGAAGGACACGAGGAAGGATAGAGTCGAAGATCATTTACGGCTCACATTGAGCCAGTAAAGCACCTAAATTACTGGGAACGCCTTCAAGTCTTGAACATGTACTCATTGGAGCGGAGAGAGAGATACATGATAATATATACCTGGAAAGTACTCGAGGGCCAGGTCCCAAATCTGCACAGTGCCATAACATACTGGAGTGAGAGATATGGGAGGAAGTGTAAAATAAACCCAGTGAAGAACAGGGGTGCGGTGGGGACAATAAGGGAACACTGTATCAACATCCAGGGTCCCAGACGATATCAGAAGATATCAGAAACACAGCTGGAACAAGTGTAGAAGCCTTCAAGAGGAAACTGGACAAGTATCTTCACCAGGTGCCAGATCAACCAGGTTGTGATGGATATGTGGGGCAACGGGCCTCCAGCAGCAACAGCCTGGTAGACCAGGAAAGCACCACACGAGCCTGGCCCATGGCCGGGCTCCGAGAGTAGCTAAACCCTCGAAACTCTTCAAAGGTATATCCCTGTTTACAGATGTGAAACTAATGAGAATATAAATACCACCAACACTCAGCACCACAAAAGTGTACGTACACCACCAACACTCAGCACATTATACCTTTGACGAGTATCGATATTTTTTCTACTCCCGGAACGCGGCCTTGGGCCAGGCTCGTCTGGTGCTTGCCTGGTCAACCAGGCTGCTCCTGCTGGTGGTTCGCTGGGTCACTACCACAACCAGCCACTAAGTACAACAGCCACATATGTTACTTCTATAAATGTTGTTCAAAGATTCGTTAGTCTTTCCCTTGTCACCTCTCCATGGAATCTGCCTAACTTAACTTTTATTTGAATTGACCTCCAGCATCTACTAGTGTGAAAATTAGACATGTGCAACATCTGGGTGTCTTTATTGTAGATGTTTCGCCAACCAGTGGCTTTACCAATACAAATTCATGGACAACTGGAAGACAAAAAAACTATATATCGTACCGTAGAGTACCAAAGTGGAGAAGAGTCTTCAAGACTACGGTGCTCTTCACTAACTCCAAGGCTGAGGGACTCATTACCTCATCTGTTGTATGTAGTTCCACTGTCTTCCAATTTTGTCCTTGAATCTGTGTTGAAAAAGCCACTGGTTGGCGAAACGTCTACAAAGTTTCGCCACGCAGTGGCTTCATCAGTCCAATACAAAGAAGAATGGTGAAGATCAGAATGAGTTTGAGGTAAACAGTCCATCAATGAAGATTGATGGACTATTTACATCGACTCCAGACTAGTGAGATTACCTCAAACTCCTTTCCATCTTCACCATTCTTCTTTGTATGGGACTGATGAAGCCACTGCGTGGCTAAACGTTTCCTCAGTAAAAATACCCAAGTGTTTCACATGTGTAATTATTCACCATGTCCTATACATATATTACAGAGAGTGACGGTCCCAATAATTATCGTTGTGGACCCCTAGGCAATGATTATGTCTCCTCCCTTACTGTTACTAAAGCTGTCTTCCCTATTCCACTTACTGCCTCACCCACCGGACCTTTTATCTTTCATTCCTGTTGTTCCAGTTTGTGTATCAGGATGGTACCAGTGTCTCACGAAATCGTAATGACACGATTGCAAACAAACCATACCACGGGTGGGGTTCGAACCCGCGGTCAGAGTGTCTCAGTGGCTTACGCGACGGTCTGGAGTTTTGACTCTCATAAGAACATAAGAACATAAGAAAGGAGGAACACTGCAGCAGGCCTGTTGGCCCATTCTAGGCAGGTCCTTCACATTCCATCCCACTAACAGAATATTTTCAATGCTACCCAAGAAATAAGCTTTGATAATTTTATTTACTCATGTGCAATTCCCACTCAAATCCAACCCCTTTCACTCATGAATTTATCCAACCTAAATTTAAAACTACCCAAGGTCCTTGCTTCAATAACCCTACTAGGCAGACTGTTCCACTCATCAACTACCCTATTTCCAAACCAATACTTTCCTATATCCTTTCTAAATCTAAACTTATCTAACTTGAATCCATTATTGGGTTCTCTCTTGGAGAGATACCCTCAAGACCTTATTTATATCCCCTTTGTTAATACCCATTTTCCACTTGTATACCTCGATCATGTCTCCCTCATTCTACGTCTTACAAGTGAATGTAATTTAAGGGTCTTCAATCTTTCTTCGTAAGGAAGATTTCTAATGCTATGTATTAATTTAGTCATTCTACGCTGAATGTTTTCTAACGAATTTATGTCCATTCTGTAATATGGAGACCAGAACTGAGCTGCGTAATCTAGGTGAGGCCTTACTAATGATGTATAAAGCTGTAATATAACCTCTGGACTTCTGTTGCTAACACTTCTTGATATAAATCCCAGTAATCTATTTGCCTTATTACGTACGCTTAGGCATTGCTGTCTTGGTTTAAGGTTGCTGCTTACCATCACCCCCAAGTCCTTCTCGCAATCTGTATGGCTAAGTTCTACGTTATTTAACTTATAAGTGCTTGGGTTATGGACACTCCCGAGCTTTAGAACTTTGCATTTATCTACATTGAACTGCATCTGCCATTTTTCTGACCAGGAATTGAGTTTGTCTAAATCCTCCTGTAGTTCACTGACATCTACGTCTGAATCGATTATCCTACCTATCTTCGTGTCATCAGCGAATTTGCTCATATCACTAGAAATTCCCTCGTCAAGGTCATTTATATATATTATAAACAACAACGGGCCCAAAACCGATCCCTGAGGAACGCCACTTGTTACAGATCCCCACTCCGATTTAACCCCATTTATGCACACCTCTGCTTCCTATTGGTGAGCCATGACTCGATCCATGACAACACTTTTCCCCCAATGCCATGAGCAGCCACTTTCTTTAACAGTCTCTGATGTGGTACTCTATCAAAAGCCTTACTAAAATCCAAATAAACAATATCGAATTCTTTATCATTATCAACTGCCTCAAAAGCCCCACTGAAAAAGTTAACAAATTAGTTAGGCAGGAACGGCCCCTGGTGAATCCATGCTGAGTATCATTAATCAAATTATGCCTATCGAGATGGCTTCTTATGTTATCAGCTATAATCGACTCTAGTAATTTGCCTACAATTGATGTTAGACTTATTGGGCGGTAATTTGATGGTAACGACTTGTCCCCTGCTTTAAAAATAGGAATTACATTAGCCATCTTCCACGTATCCGGCACTACACCTGTTTGAAGAGATAGGTTAAAAATGTTAGTTAAGGGTTCACAGAGTTCTATTTTGCATTCCTTAAGAACCCTTGAAAAAGCTCATCAGGGCCTGGCGATTTATTTTGCTTCAAACGGTCTATCTGTTTGATAACCTTTTCAGCTAGTGACTGTGATACTACATAATTTATCTTCTTCAGGCCCACTAAAATACCTAATTCTTGGGATATTATTAGTGTCTTCCTGAGTGAAAACCGAGAGAAAATAATTATTAAAAATAGAGCACATTTCATTCTCTTTGTCAGTAAGATACCCATAATTATTTTTAAGGGGACCTATCTTATCTCTAACTTTTGTTCTATACACCTGAAAAAACTTTTGGGTTAGTTTTCGAATCCCTAGCAACTTTAATTTCGTAGTCCCGTTTAGCTTTTCTTATCCCCTTTTAACGTCCCTCTTAATGTCAATATACTGACTCATAAGATGACCCTCACCTCTTTTGATACGCCTATAAATTCCTTTCTTCTGCCCTAAAAGATATTTGAGCCTATTATTCATCCATTTTGGGTCATTTCTATTCGATCTAATTTCTTTATATGGGATAAATGTTATTTGGGCAGCATGTATAGTGTTCAGAAAACTGTCATATTGATAGCTCTCTTCATTACCCCAGTCCACAGATGATAAGTGTTCTCTAAGTCCATTGTAATCTGCTAAGCGAAAATCTGGGACCGTTACTGAGTTATTCTACTATGAAACTTCCATTCAATGCCAAAGGTAATTGATTTGTGGTCGCTTGCGCCGAGTTCCTCTGTAATTTCTAAATTATTAACAAGGGTTTCCTTGTTTGCCAGAACTAAGTCAAGCAGGTTATTTCCCTTGTAGGTTCTGTCACAAACTGCTTCAAAAAACAATCTTGAACTACATCTAAGAAGTCGTTAGATTCTAAATTCCCAGTCAAAAAATTCCAATCAATTTGACTAAAGTTGAAGTCACCCAGAATAACTACGTTATCGTGCATTGTGGCCTTAACAATTTCCTCCCATAGTAGTCTCCCTTGGTCCCTATCTAAGTTTGGGGGACGGTATATCACACCTAAAATCAATTTTTCATGCCCCTCTGAAAATTCTATCCAGACAGACTCTGTATGTGTTATTTCAGACTTTATTCCCTTTTTATGCAACAGTTCAAGCGATCTCGGACATACAGTGCCACTCCACCCCCCTTCCCGAAACTTCTGTCTACTTGGAACAATTTAAAACCCTGTATATGACATTCAGCAGGCATGTCCCTATTTTTCGTATTGAACCACGTCTCAGTTATGGCAAATACATCAATGTTACCTGCACTTGCAACTAATCTCAAATCGTCCATCTTATTCCTAGCACTACGACTATTTGTATAATACACTTTTAAAGACCCTCCTTTCTCTTTACCCTTCCTGCTCCATTCTGTTTTACCACTATACCTATTTCTGTCCTTGTTATTGTTAAGATTTTTTATATCAAAGCCTAGATCTATATTTCGACATTCAGTATTTTCCATTTCTAAACCCATACCTCTAACTAATCCTAGTTTAAAGTCCTAACAACACCCTCAACTGAGCTAGCAAGAAAATCCACACCTGCCCTGGATAAGTGAACCCCATCCCTGGCATACATGTCATTTCGGCCATAGAAGTGGTCCCAGTTGCAAATGAATGGTACTGCATTATCCTTACAGTGTTTGTCCAGCCAGCAATTGACACCAATTGCCCTGGACAGCCATTCATCTCCAACTCCTCTCCTTGGCAAAATACCACATATGACAGGGTTCCCACCCTTCTTCCTAATTATGTCTATTGCTGACCTATACCTGCTAGTCAGGTCCTCACTCCTACGTCTGCCAACATCGTTGCCTCCAGCACTGAGACAGATAATAGGATTGCTCCCATTACCTCTCATGATGTCGTCCAGACGGCTAACAATATCCTCCATCCCAGCTCCAGGAAAGCAAACCCTCTGTCTCCTACTTCTCTCTTTCAAGCAGAAGGCCCTATCCATATACCTAATTTGACTATCCCCAACAATAACAATGTTCTTACCTTCCTTGGTGTCGTTCGTGATGTTCCCTGTAGTCGACTCACATTCATCGGGTAACACGGAGAATCGGTTCGATGTTTCCACAACAGGTTTCTGGTTCTTCGTTAATTCTACCTCTCCATCCATCCTCTTGATCTTTAACTTTGTCCCATGCATTCCGGCCACTGTCCAGGTTCCTTTCTTGGCTTGAGGATTCTCAACAGGAGGATTACTACGAATCCTCTTGTTTTCCTCAGTCAGTCGCTGTATCTCTGACCGCGGGTTCGAACCCCACCCGTGGTATGGTACCAGTGTGCGCGCGCACGCACTTATCCTGACAGGTCTCCGCCAGAGGTTGATGTACCGGCAACTCCGTTCATCAAGCAACCCCACACTCCCATAACTAACCCCTCTTAAAAATACACTTCTTACCACTACCACCAATCATCCCCCCGACACCACTCTCCCCAACCAACCTGCCTTCCGCCAGCACAGTACTGGCAGGACAAGCACATCCGGCCTGCCCACAAGTGTCGCTGCTACACAATACACACAACCTCACCCGTATCCAACTCTCACGCATAGTACTAATAATCCATATCCACTGGCTACACACCACAATGTCTTCGCATTTTAAATTCAACCAAAATTAAGTCATATTTTTCGAAAGGGGCGTTGACCCCTGGAACTCTCTCCAGGTAAACATGTGTATGTCATCTTATGAACATAAGAAAGGAAGAAGACTGCAGCAGGCCTACTGGCCCATACTTGTATTAATATTGGGTTTGGCAAGTCCTTGCCAAACCCACTAACAAAAATATTCGCCCATACTATTATCAATGTTACCCAAAGAATAAGCTTTGATAACCCTATTAAATCAAGTACAAATCCCATTCAAATCCAACCCCTCTTACACATGTATTTATCTAACCTATATCTGAAGCTACCCAAGCTTTCAGGTTCAATGACCCTACTAGGTAGACTTCCACTCATCGACTACTCTATTTCCAAACCAGCAGTTTCCTATATTCTTTCTAAACCTAAATTTATTCAATTGTCACCTTAACACTCATACTGCCCAAGAGTAGGTGCGAAATAATATCGTAAGTTCTGTACTGGGTTAATTAACATGACAAGTGAAAATTGTTAGAGAGCAGCACGCCGCCTCCGCTGCCGACCCCAACCTTCCCATACACGTTTGGCCTTGGATTCCAATGACGTTCGTTCAACAATAATGAAGACGACATCTTGCAAAACAAGCTTTTATTCTCTTAAGCGTTACACAGGGAAACTGTCAGTGAAAGCTTCTTCTGCAACATGTGTCTTCTTTTTAAAATTGTCATTGTTTAGTGTGTATAACCCGAAGTTAATTTTTAGCCGTAATCAATGTAGGACGGTATGGTACTGATTAACGCACCACTAATGACGCGAGATCTGCTTCATTAAATCTTTCAGTGTAGAAAACTGATTGAGGACAGAGATTACCATGGTGAAAAGCAAGGCGCAATACTCGCCCCACTTGTGTTTCTCATTCTCATATCCAACATAGCGAAGGAGGAGTCGAAGACACCGTGAATATTTCTCAAACAATATGATGCTCCATGAGTGCAAGTTTCAGTTACTCCGCTTTACAAACAAACAAAAAATGGAGGAAACAAAACTTAATGGAATATAAGACAAAACTTGAATCGTTCAATACAGCGAAAGTTTCATAAGAACATAAGAAAGAAGGAACACTGCAGCAGGCCTACTGGCCCATGCGAGGCACGTCCAAGTCTCCCACCGGCTTAAGCCAATGCCCCGACCCAGCCATGTCAGGTTACATTCACTTAAGGAAGGAGCACGGCATCTGACCTAGTAGCACAAACTAGTCAGGTACAACTCACACCCACCCGCACCCACTCATATATTTATCTAGCCTATTTTTAAAACTACACAACGTTTTAGCCTCTATAACTGTATTCGGGAGTTTGTTCCACTCATCGACAACTCTATTACCAAACCAATGCTTTCCTATATCCCTTCTGAATCTGAATTTATCCAACTTAAAGCCATTGCTTCGAGTCCTGTCAATACAAGATATTTTTAGCACGCTATTTACATCCCCTTTATTTATTCCTGTTTTCCATTTATATACCTCAATCATATCCCCCCTAATTCTACGCCTTTCTAGAGAGTGCAGATTCAGGGCCCTCAGTCTATCCACATAGGCAAGATTTCTGATACATGGAATCAACTTAGTCATCCTCCTTTGTACGTTTTCCAGAGCATTTATATCCATTCTGTAATACGGTGACCAAAACTGTGCAGCATAATCTAGATGAGGCCGTGTGAGACCTGAGAGTAATGTCAGAAGATCTCGCATTCAAGGATCACAACAATGTTACTATTACTACCGCAAGGAACTAAAGACTGGATGACTAAAAACGTTCAAGACAAGAGATGCTGAACCAATGATGTTACTCTTCAAAACACTTCTATTCAGGCTGGAATACTTCTGTATACTAACCACCCCGGTGCCAAACCCGCACACCGAAAACACTAATATAAAGCAGGAGCGTTATGGATACAATAAGAGAACCTGAGAACTTGGTAAGTGTCAAGAGGTCCTAGAATTTTCAACGCTCTTCCTTCGTGCAAATGGGGAATAATCAGCAAACCTGGATTTCACCAAGAGGGAACTTCATAAGTTCCTCAAATCAGTTCCTGATCAGCTGAGCTGTGAAGCAGCAACCGTCTAGTTGATTAGGCCAGCAACTAGGTTTTATCTGGGATCGGGCCGCGGGAGCGATCAACCCCAAAAACTGTATACGGTAAACAAGGTATTGTCATTCCCTGGCAGTTCATGTGCAGTCTCGAGACAATCCTCTGAGCTGTGTTATCAACCATGTAACTAGAAGCTGGTTCCACAGTGTTAGCAAAACCGAAGTGTGGGCTAGCAGGCGTGTATGACAGCTAACGCTGGTGTTGAGGAGAGTACTGTTAAAGTAAATACCATCTATCCTGAAGAAGTAGTGACTGGTGGTGCCAGGCGTCAAATGTAAAAAGAGGGATAACAATTGGACTTGAGAAGTGTCTACTGAGTGGACTATGGCAGTTTGAGTTTGTGAGAGCATTTCCATGTATTCAATGGAGCTATTTAAACAGTGTGCAGAATGGAAGGCAGGATATACTGAGTACAACTCACTTCCAAAGAAGGTTAAGCCAGAGGACACCATAGCCGAGTACAAGCAGCTTGCGGCTGCTAAAAGCTTATAGTAAAGTTTGACAAGATTCGTAACAACTTATTTTGGGATGTAACCTTGTTAATAACCTCTGCCACAGTTGCAGATGAGACGGAAATACGACAACTCTCTCTCGCGAACTTTAGTCTCTGAGCACTACCATACATTCCACTCTGATTTAAATTGCTCGACTTAAGATGTAATAAAGATAACTTCGAAAGAGGGTTAACTTCATCCCTTCCTATTTTGATATTTTTTCCGATAAGACAAAGTGAGTTATTGTTCTATTGCATTTACAAAGGACTAGAAAGCACTGGTAATTCATCGCTTTAAATATACTGCGTTTCTAACAATATAAAACTTTTACACTATCAATACAAATTTGCTGTTGTCGTGACCAATTGACCATAATCACAGCACAATTCAAAATCTATTTTTCACATTCTGCAATCCACGTCATCGGCCAGGAGTGTGAGCAAATTTGGATAAATGAGGAAATATATCCACCATTTATACTAAAAGAGAAGTTGAGTTCCTAGAGAAGGATCCTGCGGAGAAAGTGGCACCCTTCATAGAAAGTAGCTTCCTACCCCTAGACACAAACCTGACCCTCCCAGCATGGAGGGGTCGCGAGAGTGAGTGTTGACTGAGGTCTACTCACCTGACAGTGCATACGTGACATCGATGTCTATCATCTTAGATATACCTTCATCATATTGCTGACTTAATACAAATATTTACAAAGCATCAATATGTGTGTATATTGTGCATGGGAGCTGTCATTAGCAATGCACCGCTTAATTCTCCAACTGCCCCATCTATTCCTCATTGGGCATGTGGCTGGGTAAGCAGAGAGACTAGGACTTACGAGAGGAGTCAAGACCTCATAGATGAGGGCAAAAATGAGGTGGGGAAAGTTTTCTACTGTGCCAGCTCATACTTCCATGGATATTAGCCAGAGAGAAGTTTGTACTCGTTAATACCCATGTCTCCCGCACTCTACCATTTACCCAAGTTAGTTCCAAAAGTGGGCAAGTTGCGCTACTTGTGAACCAGCATCACAAACTACCATTATACTAAAACTATTTACTGGAGGCACGAAGCCTCGAGCTGCGGCAGCGTACACAAAAGTGGCTACTGTACGGATTGTCTTTCAGAGTCTAAACAACGAATCATTCACGACTATACAACATCCGTCACAACAATATGTTTCGGCAGCACCAACATGGCGTTTTTACCCAATTAAACATGAAAAGAAACTTAACAAATTTGGAACTTTGCCACCAGAGGGGTCCAGGAGCTGAGAAGATAACCTCTCACCATTGAAAAAGGCGGTTGGGGATGTAAGGGCCAGACGTAAAAGAATATCAGAGTATAGACATGTATATATGAACAAAAAATACAAATATTTTTTTTACTGGCTCAGAGTACAGCCTTATCAAGTCATAACTTGACAGAGCTCTACCCTGAGAGAAACTTTGTGCCACTAGATTATTATAATCATGGGGGGAGCGCTAAGCCCGTAGGATTATACAGCGCACGTGGGGGGAGGGGGGATGGAAGGTATTCAGGCTCAATTCAGGAAACCGGAGCACAGATCCAATTCCCTAGATCAAGAGCCCCTCACCAGCGTCAAGGAACCTCCCTTGAGGGGTGTGCCACTAGAGTTTGTTCTGCATATCTATTCATACCAATACCTGTCGGCATTACGCCTCTACATAAATACATAGTAGCGAGTGACGACCCGGGAAAACAAGAATTACAGATCACTCAGTACTCCATCAGAGACGCGAAGAAATAACAACGACCAACAACAATGCCACCAATCAGCGAGACTTAAAAATCTGCGAGCCATCATCAAGCAGGTAATGACGTTCGTGAAAAGCTGCCGCTGGCTGGCTGCCTCTCAGCTCTCCAACATCCGACATCTTCCTGGAACTGCGATCCACCGAACTGACAACATTCACCACTGCCAGGAACCGAGAGAATACGTGGCACTGTGCAAGCAAGGAACGAGCGACGTTCAAAAGAAAATTCCCTCATCAGTGAGGTATAGAAACGAGAAACGGAAGGAAGACTTGAAGGAGGCAGGTGGATAATTGGAAGCAGCGAAACGAACAAAAACGATAGTACTTGAAGCGGGGAATGGTGCGAAGTAAGGGACAAAAAAAAAAAAATAGGAATAATACGAGACAAGTGCGGATAAAGGTGAGGAGTAAGTGGTAAGTGTGATGATACAAGTCACTCTCCACCATCATACAAGAGGACTCAGAGGCTGCAAACCTGAGAAGACCGGTCGTTGAATACAGCTTGTAAAGAGACTACAAACCAAGTACAAAGACAAATATAGGAATAAATATTGCACACACAAACACACACACACACACATATATATATATAAAATATATATAAAATATATATAAAATATATATAAAATATATATAAAATATATATAAAATATATATATCATGCTTCAACCAAACTAGCTTGGTTTTGGGCTCTCTCAAGGAAGTGAAGCAGCGATTCATGCAACAAGGGCGTATATCGACAACCTGCCTGAGGACAACGCAGTGGTTAAATTAGATTTCAAGAATGCATTTAATCTCCTGAAAAGAATCCATCCAAATGTGAAATCATCTCAGTCAATCAACAAGTGATAGATGCAGTGATATCAAAACTACCAGGAGCAACAGTCATTGCCCCTACTAATAGTGTATTGCTTGGAGCACCTCTGGGAAGCGATGCCTTTATATATTATATATATATATATATATATATATATATATATATATATATATATATATATATATATATATATATATATATATATATAATGCATGTATGTATGTCGTGCCGAATTTTGGCACGTTGCTATTTAAAGCAACGCTCTTCTTGCCGAATAAGACAAGCGAAAATTTGTGATTGCAATAATTTCGCAAAAATCATTCTGAACCTAACGAAAAAAAATACGTATATTTCATTGTGTTTGTTTATTATTAAATTACTGTAAACTTATCTAAAATATATTTAGTTGGATTAGGCTAAATTAAATTGAGCTTGTCATAATAAGGTAAGGTAAGTTTTCTAAGGTTCTTTTGGTATAAAATTAACTTTTACACCAACATAAATGAAAAATATATCTTTAAATGTATAAGAGAAAATTTTAGAAAGGACAATTTTAAGAGAGTTCTTGCTAACTGACTAGTTTTACCTATTCGGCACGACATATTTAACAGCAGCATATGCATAACTATTTAACCTATGTACGTTAAAGATTCATTTATGATATAATACACAACTTGCGTTCGGTCTATCTTTAATTACGCTGCGCCATAATTCGTTTCGTATCGTGGCGCGCGTCAGGAAATACAGACGAGACGTAAACTATTCCCACAATTTACGCCGAGATGCTGTGGTTATAGTCGGGCACGCGCCTTGTAGTGAGTGTGGCACCCTTCCCAGAGAAGAGGGCCCCTACCTCTAGGAACAAACCACTCGAAATTTACCATACCTTTGATGAGATTAGAGAGTTTTTCTACTCCCGGGGCCCGGCCTTAGGCCGGGCATGTCAAGAAGCCAAGGAATAGAGAACGTGAGAATAATGACGTGAAACATTGGAAAAGAGGAAATATAATAAATGAGCTAACGAAGACTGCACCGTAATTAAAAAGCATGAGAAAAAGGAACTGATCCTGCCCCCTTCCCCTTCCCGGCCAAGGGACCATATAAGAAGACTGGTCCCTGGCCAAGGAGCAGGTAAGACTCCTCTCTGGCCAGAGACTATGTAAGAAAACTGAATAAGAAAAAAAAAAAGATCTTAGGAAGGATAACATCAGGGTATGTGTATGTTACAGCTGCTGCCATACCTTCTTCCACCACCTGCCTTCTCCTCTCACTCCATCCCCACCTGCCTTCTCCTCTCACTCCATCCCCACCTGCCTTCTCCTCTCACTCCATCCCCACCTGCCTTCTCTCACTCCATCCCCACCTGCCTTCTTCTCTGTCCTCCCTTGCTTCCTCCCCTCTAGCCTACTTGCCTGTTACACAGGATGTTATACAACGGCACCCTCCCTCCCATCCTATTCCATACTTCCCTCTTGGCTACTTCCTTTCTCTTTGGTTCACTATCGTCTCCTTCCATCACCCTCTCCATCCCACAGTTTTCCTCGTAGTATAAGTCACTATCCTAACACCAGTAGAGATATCCTGGAATAAAAAACAAGAATATTTTAAGTGGGCAACTTGGCTGCAACTTGGGCTCTTTTAATTGGATAAAATGTGGAAGGCTAGTGATTATGGTTGGCCACTAGCGGGAAATATTAATTATACCTGGAGGCGAGCGCAAGTTTTCCTAAAATATCCCAGTGTTAAAATGCAAGAATTGTAGTGTGACTGGCCGATAGAGGGGCAGTAGCGAATTGGTGGTCATGGCGACGTTGGCGGTGGCAACGTTTACGATGGCAGCGGCGAAAACATTTTTAATGATCTCAAATAATTTTTTTTTTTTTTGCGGCAGCGAGGAGCATGTTTAAAACCGCGCCAACATGAACGTTTTCAGCGGCACAGCGGTAATGCTGACAGCGATGGCGGCTGTTGCCGGAAGAAAGGGAAGAATGCCTCATACTGCTAGAGATTGATGACGATCATTAGGCTCTCGCATGTGTGGTGGGGTAAGGTGGAGGCGGGTGGGGGAAAGGGAGGGGAGGGTAATGATGTTAGCTACACTGGCAGCCACCTTCCGCTTGTAACTCCCTGGAATGTGGTACTTACGTGAGCGGTGCTCCATACACCTACTCTAATAAATAAAACTTCATAAATGGGTCCACCACCACCACCACAACCACCACACACTACCCACCTACAACAAAACACCACCACACACTACCCACCTACAACAAAACACCACCACACACTACCCACCTACCAACACCTACAACAAAACATCACCACACACTACCCACCTACCAACACCTACAACAAAACATCACCACACACTACCCACCTACCAACACCTACAACAAAACATCACCACACACTACCCACCTACCAACACCTACAACAAAACATCACCACCACACACTACCCACCTACCAACACCTACAACAAAACATCACCACCACACACTACCCACCTACCAACACCTACAACAAAACATCACCACCACACACTACCCACCTACCAACACCTACAACAAAACATCACCACCACACACTACCCACCTACCAACACCTACAACAAAACATCACCACCACACACTACCCACCTACCAACAGCCTACAAAAAACATCACCCACACTCCCACCTACCAACACCCTACAACAAAACATCCCCCACCACTCCCACCTCCAACACCTCAACAAAACATCACCACACACTACCCACCTACCAACACCTACAACAAAACATCACCACCACACACTACCCACCTACCAACACCTACAACAAAACATCACCACCACACACTACCCCCTCCAACACCTGACAACAAAACTCACCACCACACACTCCCACCTACCAACCCTCAACAAAACACACCCACACTCCCACCTCCAACCCTCAACAAAACATCCCCACCTCCCCCTCCAACCCTCAACAAAACATCCCACACACTCCCACCTCCAACCCTACAAAAAACATCACCACACACTCCCCCTCCAACCCTCAACAAAACTCCCACACCTCCCCCTCCAACCCTCAAAAAACATCACCACCCAACCCCCCTACCAACACCTCAACAAAACATCCCACCACCACTCCCACCTACCAACCCTACAACAAAACATCACCCCACACACTACCCACCACCAACACCTACAACAAAACTCACCACCCCACTACCCCCTCCAACACCTCAAAAAACATCACCACCCACCACCCCTCCAACCCTCAACAAACTCACCACCTCCCCCTCCAACCCTCAACAAATCCCACCCTACCACCTACCAACCCTCAACAAACTCCCCACACACCCACTCCAAACCTCACAACACCCCCCTCCCCCTCCAATCAACAACCACCACCCCCTCCCCCTCCAACTAACAACCCCCCCCCCCACCTACCAACACCCACACACCCCCCCCCCCCCTACCAACACCAACAAAACAACCACCCACACACCCACCTCCAACCCTCAACAAACCCACCCACCCCCCTCCAACCCCAAAACACCCCACCACTCCCACCTACCCACAACAAACATCCACCCACCTCCCCCTACCAACACCACAAATACAAATCCCCCCCACACCCACCTCCACCCTCACTACAACCTCACACACCCCCCTCCCACCTACCAAACCTAAACAAAACCACCACTCCCCCTACCACACTACAACAAACTCACCACCACACTACCCACCACCAACACCTCAACAAAACATCCCCCCACACTACCCACCTCCCACCTCCAACATCACCACACAACACCCCCTACCACCCTCCAAACACCCCACCACACATACCCACCTACCCACCTCAACCATCACCACCACACATCCCACCCCACCCTCCAAACTCCCCCACACACTACCCATACCAACACCTCAACACTCCCCCACCCTACCCACCTACCAACCCCACAACTCACCACCCCCTACCCACCTACAACACCACAACAACATCACCACCACCTCCCACCTCCAACACCTACAACAAAACATCCCCCCCACTCCCACCTCCAACACCTCAACAAAACATCCCACCACCACTCCCCCTCCAACCCTACAAAACATCCCCCACACCTCCCACCTCCAACACCTCAAAAAACATCCCCCCACCTCCCCCTCCAACCCTACAACAAACATCCCCCACCACTCCCACCTCCAACCCTCAACAAAACTCACCACCACACCTCCCACCTCCAACCCACAACAAACATCACCCACACACTCCCCCTCCACACCTCAACAAAACATCCCACCACACACTACCCACCTCCAACACCTCAACAAAACATCACCACCACTCCCACCTACCCACCTACAACAAAAACACACACACACCCACCTCCACACCTCAACACTCACCACAACTACCCCCTCCCACCCAACAAAACATCACCACCACACATACCCACACCACACCACAACAAACATCCCACACACTACCCACCTACCAACACCTACAACAAAACATCCCACAACTACCCACCTACCAACACCTACACAAAACATCACCACCCACCCCCTACCAACACCTACAACAACTCACCACCCATACCACCACCACACCTCCCCCCCAGCCCCAACAAAACACCCCACCACTCCCCCTACCACACCAAGCAACCCCCTGCCCTGCGCCCTGCAACATCCCCGCCCTCGCCCTGCAACCCCCGCCCGCCCGCAGACCCCACCTGCGCCTGCGCCCTGCACAGCTCCCCCTCCCCTGCCAGCCAAACCCACCGCCACCTATCACCTCTCGCATCCCCCCGCCCTGCCACCCTGAAGCCCCCTGCCACCTGCCAGCCCTGCAAACACCGCACCTGCCCCCTGCCAGCACCTGCAAGCACGCGCCCCTCACCTGCCGACTGCCGCACTGCCCCCCGCCCTGCAAGCACGCCCTGCCCTGCCAGCCCTGCAAGCATCCCCCACTGCCCTGCCAGCCCTGCAAAAGCTCCGCACCTGCCCCTGCCAGCACCTGCAGGCACCCCCTGCCGCCTGCCAGCCCTCACAGCTCCCCTGCCCCTGCCAGCCCTGCAAATCCCCCTGCCCCTGCCAGCCCTGCAAGGCCCCACCTGCCGCCCCGCGCCTCAGCATCCCCCACTGCCCCTGCACGCCTGAGGCCCCCCACGCCCCTGCCAGCCCTGCAACAGAATCCCCCACTGCCCCTGCCAGCCCTGCAACAACTCCCACGCTGCCCCCTGCCAGCCCCGCAGCTCGCCGCCACTGCCCCTGCCAGCCCTGCAACAGGCATCCCACCTGCCCCTCCAGCCCTGCACCCCCCTCCCCTCAGCCCACAAGACTCCCACCCTGCCCCTGCCAGCCCTGAAAGCATCCACCCTGCCCTCCAGCCCTCAAAACTCCCCCCGCCCCTCCAGCCCTGCAACTCCCTGCCCTCCACCTCAGCATCCACCACCCCAAGCATCCCCCGCCCCAGCCCGAAGCATCACCACGCACTGCCCACCTGCCAGCACCTGACAACAAACATCACCACACACTGCCCACCTGCCAGCACCTGCAACAAAACATCACCACACACTGCCCACCTCCAGCACCTGCAAAAACATCCACCACACACTGCCCACCTGCCAGCACCTGCAATAAAGGCATCGCCAGCACACCTGCCCCTGCCAGCACCTGCAAGCAAGCATCGCCCACACCTGCCCACCTAGCCAGCACCTGCAAAAGGCAATCACCGCCGCACTGCCCCCTGCCAGCACCTGTGCAACCAGCGCACGCACACACTGCCCGCCTGCCAGCACCTGCAATAAAGGCATCCCCCACACTGCGCCTGCCGCACCTGCAACAAGCTCACCCACACGCACTGCCCGCCTGCCAGCACCTGCGACAAGAACGCACCACACTGCCCACCTGCCAGCACCTGCAATAAACATCCTACCGCACACTGCCACCTACCAACACCTACAACAAAACATCACCACCACACACTACCCACCTACCATCATCTACCACTATCATCAGTAATAAAACACCACACACAAAAAGCAGCCCACCTGTAGTTATCTTTAGTCGCTTCCGGAGGTCAGTGGACCAGCGGCCCGTTCACAGGCAAGGCCTTCTGGTTGCTGGCCTGATCGATCAGGCTGTTGGTGCCCGCCATCTACCACAATTATTGGTTCCAGGAAACTTTCCCTATAATAAAGCGCCTCTATCGAGTGAAACTGATAAGAAAACCTGGCATTTTGCACACTGTTAAAATCCCCGTTGAGTTAGTGTTAGGTTTGAGTTAATGGTGTGTGTTCAATACTTGTATCATTAATGTAGCCAGAGCTGCTAATATCGCATCTGTCTGTATTTTTACGTTAAACTGATAAATTAAGAAACATCCTTATCACTGTGTACCATTGCCTTCTTTATTACTTTATTTTTTTAATATAAACTGTTCAGTTTTTTGTACACTATATGCTGACCTTTTTTTTTGTATAGTCAGTTAGACGGGGAAATACATACACACACAAAAGGCATGGGGTAAAGTTTATGTGATGAGTGCTTGGTGCTGGGGTGGTGCTGGGGTGGTGCTGGGGTGGTGCTGAGTGGGGCTGACAGCAACACTGGTGCGGGAGCAACAAACGTTGGTCAGCTATCAAGTCAGCGGAGCGTAACGCAATCCTCTGATTCATCCTCTGACCTTTCACCAGCGCAACTGCTGGTGTGCAAAGGTCCATGTGACCAACGGTGCTTTAACCTGCACATCCTCTCCATCCCTCTCTCCCTTCCCCTTTTCTCCCCTCTCCCTACCATCACTACGTTCCTTCCCTCACCCACCTTCACTATGACTACCACCAACTGTAAGAATTATAGTCCTAACAAAATAGAAGACTTCAGCAGAAAACAGAAAAGATCTCGCAGTAGCAGCCCAATTAGTCAGTTTGAGAAGGGATCTGCAGGTCTCTGGCACCAACTGGCTGCTTCAACAATGAATAACACGTTCATTTTTCCAATATAATCTACCTTGTCCATAATTACTATCGCATTTGCATTGTCTGCTTCGTAAAGTGAAGTCTAGGATATTTCCTTAATTCATGGTATCACTTAACAAATCTTTGAGGACAGTTGTGCTGTACAGGTCAGAGCTCAGACGTTGTACAACGTTGTACAATTGTGTTGTAGAGGTCTGAGCACAGCTCAGACCTCTACAACACAATTCTCATCGAAGATTTGTTAAATTATACCACGAATTAAGGAAAGATCCTGGATTTCATCTTACGAAACAGAGAAAGCAAATGCGATAGAAATTATGGACAAGGTAGATTATACTGGAAAAATAAACACGTTATTAAAAGACGGGGAAACTTACGTGCCTTTTAAAGAGTCAAACCCTGGAACCAAGTCACAGGTATGACCATGGTGTACCTTCCCTAGTCATAGCTTAACCCTGTTTAAGGTGGTGGGACACTAGCGGATGCGACATCTGCTGCTTTAACCTATCATAGAGATCTGCGTTGGGTGCACAATGTTGTACCAGGAACTGCCAAGCGAGGTAGGTGTTGTGTGCACAATGTGCAGTTATGGCTCCCCTGACGCACCACTAAACACGGAGGGAACTGCCCTGCTCTATTGTGTGTTTGTGTGTGTGTGTGTATGTGTGTGTGTGTGTGTGTGTACTCGCCTAATTGTACTCACCTAATTGTGGTTGCAGGGGTCGATACTCAGCTCCTGGCCCCGCCTCTTCGCTGTCTGCTACTGGGTCTCTGCTCTCCCTGCTCCATGAGCTTTATCATACCTCGTCTTAAAACTATGTATGGTTCCTGCCTCCACTATATCTTTCTCTAGACTATTCCACTTCCTGACTACTCTGTGTGTGTGTGTGTGTGTGTGTGTGTGTGTGTGTGTGTGTGTGTGTGTGTGTGTGTGTGTGTGTGTGTGTGTGTGTGTGTGTGTGTGTGTGTGTGTGTGTGTGTACCCCACCACTAACACACACACACCTGAGTTAGCCACAAATTTATACGATTTTTTATTGTTATATTTAATAAAGCGCCAGGAACGTTTAATTATTCAGCCTTTTAAACATGTTCAATTTCTAACATTATCAAATTTACATTATTAACTACTAGTGACTGTCACCAAGTTACACACTACATAAATGATAATCACAAAACAAGTAAAACTATTCAAAGTCCATTTCTCACATTCTGTAATCCATATACGTATATAACTCGTTACGTGTCAAATTTAGACGAACGGGGAAATATTCCCACATTTTATACTGAACGTGATGCTGGCTTCTTAGGCAAGCAGCCTATAATTTACATGCGACCTGTTTCGAAAGGTTTCCTAGTCTCATGCCCAGGCTTCCATGGTGACTGAACTGTCAATCAGGCTGTTGCTGTTGGCGGCTCGCTGACCCACATAGCCATCAAAACCTGGTTGATCTGGCATATTGTACTGATGCAGTTTCCTCGTGTATGCTTCTGCACTTGTTGCATCAATATTTCTAATATCTGCTGGTAGCGGGATGAATATTCTAGGCCCTCGAATGTTGTCATAGTGTTCTCTTATTGTGCCCATGGCGCCCTGCCTTTCACTGGGTCTATTTTTACACTTCTTTCTATGTCTCTCACTCCAGTACGTAGATTTGGGACTGAGCCCTCTAGTATCTAGCACAAAAACAAAAAACTCAAACTCCGCCACAGCGTTGCAATAACCCAGCTTGAGGAGGAAGGGAGAGAGAAATAGTATGGAAGAGCAAGACGTGTAAAGTACTTGATATACCTTTGAAGAGTTTCGAGAGTTTATCTACTCTCTGAGCCCGGCCATGGGCCAGGCCTGGTCTCAAATTTATAGCTACTTTGTCAAATACTTTCTTAAAGATGGTGATTATTATTTGTCTCTCTTTTTAGGAGCTATACTATTCTTATTCGTATTATATTTTCTAGTAACTCTAGCGGTGTGCTAATAAACAAAAGTAAACTACAGTTCTGTGCTTCCTGTATTCCTTTTTCCCTATACTCACGTCAACTTTGAAGTTTCATGCAGTTGTCCCTCTTTCATGATATAATTTTTTTTTTGCTGTGAGGAGTTGCACAGTTGTTCTGTTGCTTCCTGCAATGCAATACCTACAAATACCCACAATTCTACTTTTTCTAGTCAAATTGTTTACAATGTATCTAATATTCACAAAGTGGCGCATCATAGGAAAATAATTCATTTGTAAAGATGACTGCATCAATTGCCCGAAAATGCGTCTCACTAATCTCATGTTTACAAATGAACAACTGATGTAGCCTTCATTACAAAGTGTTGATTTTTCCTATGATGCTCGACTTATGAGCATCATTACTGTACTTAAGAGAGCTTGTGCTTCTTTCTTCTTTTAATCTTACAGTCGTTACTCTCCCTACCCTTTCCCTCCTCCAGTCGTAGTTGCTCACCTTCCTTTTCTCTCCACTTGACTCGCCAGATTTCTCAAGTGAGGATCTCTTCTTTGAACCTTTGTTCAGTTCTACACTCGCCTCCCTGTCCTCCTTTATCAGTTCTGCTCCTTAATAATTCTAATAACATGGTGGTGGTGATACGTAACTCACGGGTGAGATTATGCAGCTCACAACCGAAAAGTCCAGTTTGATTCCCGGGTCAGCGAAACAGATGGCAAGTCTCCTTACTTCCCTACTCACCTAGCAATAAAATAGGTTACTTGAAGCATATCTTCGGCAAAATGGGTTGGAAATATTCCAGTGTTGGGTAAAAGGTATCCGCTCGGTGTCTACCGAGGTCGAGTGAACAAATGGTTACTTGGCCCCTTATCATTATCCTCCATCTTCTGTGACTGTGTATCATCTTTGGTTCTTCTGGGCTAGGGGCGCCATCAACAGGTGGGGAGAGGGAGGGCGATGGGTGTGAATAACATGAGGGAGCTGGAGAGTGGGTTGGGTCAGGGGCGCCACCAACAACACATCACTATTGATCCCCACAGTGTGTGCTCTTTCCCCTCCCTCCAACTCCCACCGTCCCCCCTAAGGATGACCCAAACATCCCAACATTTGTCTCACCACACTGGACACTCTAGCGAGAGAACGACGAAAAAGGGGTTATGAACTTCCAGGATCCCGTAAAGTTTGTGTGTATATATATATAGGTCAGCATTTTGCGTGTCTTCCAATGTACCCAACATCATGTAGTGGTCCAGCGGTTGCGAGAGGCATGTCTACAATCATGTTGTGATCAAAAATGGCAAGAAACCACTACCTCGGGTCTTCAGGATTTTATGGGAGAAGAGCCTGGACATAGGTGTCATCCCAGTCATTAAAAACCCACTGATACTGCCCCACCTCACTAAGTCAGTAAACCAATTGTGAAAAACTACAGACCAATAGCGCTAACAAAATTTTAGTACGGGTCCTAAGAAGCAAGACTGCTAATCACATGGAATCACAACTGCACAATCAGGGGCAGCATGGTCTTGAAGCAGGTCCCTCACCTTTCATAATTGCTAGACATTACGACATGGTCTTGAATGCACTGGAAGCAGCTACATTTTGACGTCGTGTGCACTGATTCTGCAAAAGCTTTTGGCAAGTGTGACCATAGTATGATAGCGCACAAAATGCGTACAAAAAGAATATCTGGAAAAGTGGACAGATGGATATTTAACTTTTTAACCAGCAAAACCTCCCAAGCATAGGTCAGTAGATCTACTGCAGAGCTTCTCCACACTGAACGAGTGTTATAAATTTCAACACATCTAGCTGGACTCTCCACCACACGTCTCCCATATACAGACTCATCCTTCCTCTCCAGGTAGACCTATTTGTGACTTGATAAAGCCCACTCCGTTGGCGAAACGTTGTCAATGAAGAATCGCAATTGTCTCTGTCGTGTGTGCATTTTACACCACTTATTTGCCTGTTACAATAGTGTCTTTTTTTAGTAGATTTCATGAAATTCTGTCACAAATAATGGTAAAGTCTGGTACGTAAAAAAAAAGAAACAATTAATGTGGGGGCGAACATCAAATCTTACTGTGTCAGAAATCTCTCTCTATTTTTGTTGTTGTCATCAGTAAGTTGCATCTGCCTTGAGGAAAGGCACTTACTGAAGGCGGATGTTACTCTGGGATTTTTAATCTGGGATAAGTATTGTTTTAGTTACTTTCAATTTCTCTGATTGCTTTTGTTCTCACTCCCCCCTTGGACATTATACGAGGCTCTAGTTGTGTCTGCAAGACATTATACTAGGGTTTAGTTGTGTCTGCAAGACATTATACGAGGGTTTAGTTGTGCCAGCTGAACATTATACGAGGGTTTAGTTGTGTCTGCTGAACACTGTGTAATGTCTGCTCGACATTACGCAAAGGTTTAGTTAGCACAGTTCTCACTCTTACTGTTACTAGCGTTCATTTTCCTTCTCCAGTTTTTTTATGATCTCTAAGAGGGAGAGTTGTATAATTAACAAAACACTAGATTGTTGTGGTTTAGTGCCAGGGTAGATGAGAGCTAGAACAGATACACAGATAAATTACGGCCTGCATACACTGACTAAAGCATTTAAATTACTGGGAACACCTCCAAGTCTTAAAAATGTACGCGCTGGATATATACATGGGGAAAGTACTCAAAGGCCTAGTCCCAAATGTGCACACTGCCATAACATACCTGAGTGAGAGAAATGGAAGTGTAAAATAAACCCAGTGAAGAGACGGAGCGCCGTGGCCACAATAAGAGAACACTATCAACATCTGTGGCCCCAGACATATTACCAGAAGATACCAGAAACACGACCGAAACAAGTGAAGAACTTTCCAAGAGAAAACTGGACAAGTATCTCCATTTATTGCCAGATCAACCAGGCTATGATGGATATGTGAGCCAGCGGGCCGCCAGCAACAACAGCCTGGTTGACCAGGCAAGCACCACAAGCCTGGCCCAGAATCGAGCTCCGGGAGTAGAAACACCCTTGAAACCCACCAAAGGTAAAGATAAAGATGTGGCGTCGCCTCCAGTAACTCAAACATCCCAGAATCGATATTACGCGCGCGCGCACGCTTGTGCACAAATATATATATATATATATATATATATATATATATATATATATATATATATATATATATATATATATATATATATATATATATATATTAGCTGCACAACAACCATTTTCCCTGTGACAAACAGTAGAATATGTATTTAAAGCCCCAATAAGAGTTTTTTAATACATGTGTGCACTTTAACAGACGTACACGCCCTACTATATAACGAGGTGTACGTCTGTCAAAGTGTACACACTTATTTAAAAACACTATTTTTGGGTATTTGCCGGTAATTACACCAACATTTACTAAGCAGAACTGTGAAGGAGAGACATGTATGCTTCCCTTGTTACTGCAGGAGCGGCAAGGGCACCACTAACTACTCTCTTATAAAGGAAAACTTGTGCAGAAAAAGATGCCGGAAACCATCTGGACATTACCAAATGTGTATTAAGACGGATGTGGCGGTGTGAGGCAAGACAGTGTGGCGTGTGTATTTTACCACCACCACCATCATGGGGGAGCCACTCTTCATGCTCTACTCAATATAGCTTCAACTGACGTCACTTACGCACACCAACTCCTTACATTCACTCTCCTACGAGCAAGCACTTAAGAGCATCTTCTCCTCATGTTGCTCTCCCTCCTACAAGTGAGCGCTACATGAGCTCTTTACTTCCCCTCACTGTCCCTGTACACAGCGTCTTAACCACCCTGGCACTTGAGGAACCGTTAAATGTGCTTCAAGGTTACTTTATCTAGTAATGAGCTAAGTCTCTGGTCAGACGTGTATACAAAGTTACTGCTACTCTTGCTCTGTATGTACAGATTTACTCTAAACGTGTGTACACAGTTACTGCAGTTGCCAGTGTGGAGGGGCGGTGAGAGCACCTTTCATGTTCACGTTACGTGTAGTCACGCTGTTTATCCGTGGCGTCTCACCTTGTAGCGGAGACGCCAGCTTCTGCAGGATCTTCACCTCAATGTGTCTTCCTGGCCTCTACCGTTGCATCTTTAATCTACTATGACGGTTCTTCCGGGATCACCGACCACACTATCACCAGGCCTCGTGGTTCACGTCCTCATAGTGTGTTACTTCTTACAGCCTGCAGTCCCATATACAACATATATTCCCATCCCTTCATAGCAGCTTGACGTCCCATATATACACCATACCTCATCTCAAGTAGTTTTCAGGAAATTTGATGTGCAGATTTTAAACTAGTCTATACACTATTTTCCAAGTAAAAATTTATACATTTTATCGACCACACACCAAAAAGAATGTAATGACTACAAGAGTTAAGACAGTGTAGTGTGAACAGCTATATACACAAACACACACCAGCAGATAATACAATAATTTGTTATGAATAACTAAAGTTAGCAGGATATTGCACAATAGATGTTAGTTTTTAGGTGTGAATACTGCAATAACCAAGGAAAGAGGTAACGGCACCTGCGTGAGATCAGCATGTGGGGCTGCTATGTGCTGGCCATGTCGGTATATTCACTCACATTGTGAAGTTCGCTCACAATGTAAATGACATTGCTCAATAAATTACTTCCTCAGGGAAAATTTAAATCAAAGAGCGCTGGAGCTGAAAATAGTCTTCGACGAATACCAAACTGTTTTGTCCCACCCGAAGACTTCCTTAACATCGGTCTTGAGGTCTGTCGTGTCATCCATGGCTCATGCTCGTAATATATTTATCAGAAAAGATACCTTGACGTGGGTCTTAAGAGGATGCTGCTGCCGCCGCCGCCGCCGCCGCCGTGCAGAGGACAGTGCTTACCGCTTCAATGTTATTAATTGTTATATGTAAAGAAAATAGGTCAAAAAAAAACCCCACTGCTACTACAGTTCATCCTTGTAGTGTAGTAACGCTGACGTACTGCAATGTTCTGGTACTAACAAGCGTTCTTCTCCCCCTGGTAGATGTTTGTAAATCTACCAAGGAACTGGAACTACCCTATCCTTTTCCTGGGATTAAACCTGATGGCTTTAAATTTCCGCTAGGGACTGTATATTTACTACGGGTTTAGTATTCCTCCATTAACAAAATAATTCAAGTGACTCAGACATGTAGGCCAGACTTTATTAGTATATTCTAGACACGTTTAAATGTTATCGAGCAGATACACACTGCTGCTTCAAGGCAACAACAGCTTAATGTCTCAACATCAACAAGTAGACTCGGCTTAACATTTCTGACTCAGCTATGAGTCACTCTGCAATAAAGCCAACATGTTGCACCACACACAAGTTAGTGATGCACAATTATCATGAATTAATACACAATTTTCTTCCATCGAGAACCTGGCTAAGACCAGAGTAACACTATAGATAGATTGGCAGTAGTACGTAGTATAGTACGCTGTTGCCAGCAACAGCCTGGCTGACCAGGCAAGCACTAGACGAGCCTGGCCCATGGCCGGGCTCCAGTAGAAAAACTCTTGGAACTTATCAAAGGAGGCACAGTGTGGCGAGGGAAACGTAGCAAAATGTGGGGAAAGTGTAACATAACAGAGGGTGGCAGAGAGAGGGGATATGAAATTCACAAAGCACTAAGAGTCATTCATTGGTATATTCATTAAATAATCAACACTGTGCAACACCAACACTCAATAACCACAACATACCAATAAATCAGTCTTTCAAATAATAAATTATGTACACCATAATAGGTTAAAAGCGTCAGTATCACTTGAAAAAGGCCATCACATCCATCACACTAGAGCTCTCCCTAAAAAGTAACACTTGTATACAAACACCCAGGTGATTATAACACACATCCACTACCAATAACACTAATGCAGCAGCTCAGTGCTTGTTAGAATATGATTCACAGGTGAGGATGGGTGAGGGGTGAGCGCACACGCACGCACGCACGCACACACGCGCACACACACACGCACACACACAGGGATGTTAGGAAGTATTTCTTCAGTCATAGAGTTGTCAGGAAGGGGAATAGTCTAGCAAGTGATGTAGTGGAGGCAGGAACCATACATAGCTTTAAGACGAGATATGATAAAGCACATGGAGCAGAAAGGAGGCTGGGCCAGGAGCTAAGTCTCGACAATTAGGTGAGTACACACACAACCACACATTGGTGAGTATACGTAGATGGCGACTCCTGGCTTCTGCTTGTAGTGCGGCGGCGCTACCCTGCTGTTATTCCTTGTGTTGTCCTAAGCTGGTGACTCCCTCCCGCTAATTAAGTGTTTGAGGGGGAGCAAGACAAAGCAAGAGGAAGAACCAGACACATGAGACAGAGGGGACTGTCCCCCCTCCCCCATCTGCTTAACTCGCACCCAACTCCCCAAGCTGCAACATACGCTCTACCAGTCCACCATCACATGATTCTTATTCTATTATCTAGACTTTGTCTTCATGAATCTGCAAAGTTGGACCCACCTCGCGTCATCTACCGGCTCCTTCACACACATTTGCTCGCTCCCTTCTTCCCACCCTCCATCAGTGATATTTTTGCACCGTCTATTGCGCCTCTCGCTCTCACAAAGAATGATTTCATTACGCACATTTATAACCCTTCCCTCTAGAATTTCCTATGTAAATTATGAAACATTTCTTGCCTTTGCCCAAGAGAGAGCAGTCTATGGAATGTTAGTCGTTCCTAAATATAACTATTAGAATACAAAACAACCAATGAAAAAAATATTTAACTTCAAAGCGATTTCGTGATTTCTCACATTATCAAGGACCTTGATAATGTGAGAAATAACGAAAACGCTTGGAAGTTCACTATTTTTTCACAGTAATTGTTTTGCGTATTGTGATATAACCTGCTTACTGTGATCTTATTGCAATTATTAGAATGTTTGTCAGAAGTGAATGTTTTTTGCACACACACATGTCTACTATCTCGCAGGCCTTGATTGGGGCTATTTAATATACATAACAGTTGTGCACTGACGTAAGAACTTGGTTCATTTCTTTGTCACCAGTGACTGTTCCATCCCCTTAAACACGTGCCCAATACGAGGCGACTTTTGTTTTCAATTTTACACCGGAGTAAAATTAGTACTCGAGTTTAATATTGCTGATTGTTTTTTGCTCTCTGGCTCTAATGCATATTGTGTGAAGCTTTCAGTTCTACTACGAGAGCTTTTATTCTCCAGTCATTTTTAATTTTCCTGAGGGCCTGTAATTAATGTCCTTTGTAGAGGGGTAGTCACTCTGTGTATATCATTTGAAGTGCTAAACGCACGCAACTGATCACAAAGTCCTTTTCCTATTACAAATTATGGTAAGACATGAAAATGCAGTTCTCTCTGTATACAGCAGATGAGCTGGGTGGCGTGATGGACCCATTAAATGGTCCCCCGATCCTCTTCTCCACACTCCCCTCATTACGCCTTTCAAACTTCTTGAAGAGGGAGGAGGATTTGTGAAAGATTACTTTCTCCGGACACCGCCAGCTGACACTGTGTTCTCCAGACACCGCCAGCTGACACTGTGTTCTCCAGACACCGCCAGCTGACACTGTGTTCTCCAGACACCGCCAGCTGACACTGTGTTCTCCAGACACCGCCAGCTGACACTGTGTTCTCCAGACACCGCCAGCTGACACTGTGTTCTCCAGACACCGCCACCTGACACTGTGTTCTCCAGACACCGCCACCTGACACTGTGTTCTCCAGACACCGCCACCTGACACTGTGTTCTCCAGACACCGCCACCTGACACTGTGTTCTCCAGACACCGCCACCTGACACTGTGTTCTCCAGACACCGCCACCTGACACTGTGTTCTCCAGACACCGCCACCTGACACTGTGTTCTCCAGACACCGCCACCTGACACTGTGTTCTCCAGACACCGCCACCTGACACTGTGTTCTCCAGACACCGCCACCTGACACTGTGTTCTCCAGACACCGCCACCTGACACTGTGTTCTCCAGACACCGCCACCTGACACTGTGTTCTCCAGACACCGCCACCTGACACTGTGTTCTCCAGACACCGCCACCTGACACTGTGTTCTCCAGACACCGCCACCTGACACTGTGTTCTCCAGACACCGCCACCTGACACTGTGTTCTCCAGACACCGCCAGCTGACACTGTGTTCTCCAGACACAGCCAGCTGACACTGTGTTCTCCAGACACAGCCAGCTGACACTGTGTTCTCCAGACACAGCCAGCTGACACTGTGTTCTCCAGACACAGCCAGCTGACACTGTGTTCTCCAGACACAGCCAGCTGACACTGTGTTCTCCAGACACAGCCAGCTGACACTGTGTTCTCCAGACACAGCCAGCTGACACTGTGTTCTCCAGACACAGCCAGCTGACACTGTGTTCTCCAGACACAGCCAGCTGACACTGTGTTCTCCAGACACAGCCAGCTGACACTGTGTTCTCCAGACACAGCCAGCTGACACTGTGTTCTCCAGACACAGCCAGCTGACACTGTGTTCTCCAGACACAGCCAGCTGACACTGTGTTCTCCAGACACAGCCAGCTGACACTGTGTTCTCCAGACACAGCCAGCTGACACTGTGTTCTCCAGACACAGCCAGCTGACACTGTGTTCTCCAGACACAGCCAGCTGACACTGTGTTCTCCAGACACAGCCAGCTGACACTGTGTTCTCAGACACAGCCAGCTGACACTGTGTTCTCCAGACACAGCCAGCTGACACTGTGTTCTCCAGACACAGCCAGCTGACACTGTGTTCTCCAGACACAGCCAGCTGACACTGTGTTCTCCAGACACAGCCAGCTGACACTGTGTTCTCCAGACACAGCCAGCTGACACTGTGTTCTCCAGACACAGCCAGCTGACACTGTGTTCTCCAGACACAGCCAGCTGACACTGTGTTCTCCAGACACAGCCAGCTGACACTGTGTTCTCCAGACACAGCCAGCTGACACTGTGTTCTCCAGACACAGCCAGCTGACACTGTGTTCTCCAGACACAGCCAGCTGACACTGTGTTCTCCAGACACAGCCAGCTGACACTGTGTTCTCCAGACACCGCCACCTGACACTGTGTTCTCCAGACACCGCCACCTGACACTGTGTTCTCCAGACACCGCCACCTGACACTGTGTTCTCCAGACACCGCCACCTGACACTGTGTTCTCCAGACACCGCCACCTGACACTGTTCTCCAGACACCGCCACCTGACACTGTGTTCTCCAGACACCGCCACCTGACACTGTGTTCTCCAGACACCGCCACCTGACACTGTGTTCTCCAGACACCGCCAGCTGACACTGTGTTCTCCAGACACCGCCAGCTGACACCGTGTCCTCCAAACATCAGCAGCTGACAGTAACACTCAGTGCAGGAATAAATGATGACAACGGAAATGTCAATAGAGTTTTCTTTGAGTTAGTATGTTGCCATCATGTGAATCACTGCCACCATATTTGCTACATGTCACAGGTGGGCATTAATTATGTTTTAAATAAGACAGTCTTCCCTCACCAGTCAGCTGTGTTGTGGGTCACTCGAGGTGCACACACCGAGGTCAGTCTTCCCTCACCAGTCAGCTGTGTTGTGGGTCACTCGAGGTAACAGAACCGTGTAAATACTCTTAATTTAGATATAAACAGAGAAGTGATTTTTTTGAAGACTGAGACACTTGTGCAACATCTGGGAATCTTTACCGAGGAAATGTTTCTACAGCCAGTGACTTCTACAGTATTCTACACTGTATCGGTCGGTCTGAAGAACCCAGTGGCTGGCGAAACGTTTCCCCTCCATAAAGATTCCCAAATGTTGCACAAGTCTCTCATTTTTCAACTTGTTACTTTTCTAAATAATTTACATCACAGACTTTTATTATGTTAGTATTTTGTAGGAGCAACCACTGAAATCTGGTATCTTTAGTATCACCCTAATCTGGTATCTATCTTTAGTATCACCCTAATCTGGTATCTATCTTTAGTATCACCCTAATCTGGTATCTATCTTTAGTATCACCCTAATCTGGTATCTATCTTTAGTATCACCCTAATCTGGTATCTATCTTTAGTATCACCCTAATCTGGTATCTATCTTTAGTATCACCCTAATCTGGCATCTATCTTTAGTATCACCCTAATCTGGCATCTATCTTTAGTATCACCCTAATCTGGTATCTATCTTTAGTATCACCCTAATCTGGTATCTATCTTTAGTATCACCCTAATCTGGTATCTATCTTTAGTATCACCCTAATCTGGTATCTATCTTTAGTATCACCCTAATCTGGTATCTATCTTTAGTATCACCCTAATCTGGTATCTATCTTTAGTATCACCCTAATCTGGTATCTATCTTTAGTATCACCCTAATCTGGTATCTTTAGTATCACCCTAATCTGGTATCTTTAGTATCACCCTAATCTGGTATCTTTAGTTGTCATCTTTTCCTAATCTGGTATCTTTAGTGTCACCCTAATCTGGTATCTTTAGACTATCACTTGCCCTAATCTGGTATCTTTAGTATCACCCTAATCTGGTATCTTTAGTGTCACCCTAATCTGGTATCTTTAGTGTCACCCTAATCTGGTATCTTTAGTGTCACCCTAATCTGGTATCTTTAGTGTCACCCTAATCTGGTATCTTTAGTATCACCCTAATCTGGTATCTTTAGTATCACCCTAATCTGGTATCTTTAGTATCACCCTAATCTGGTATCTTTAGTATCACCCTAATCTGGTATCTTTAGTATCACCCTAATCTGGTATCTATCTTTAGTATCACCCTAATCTGGTATCTATCTTTAGTATCACCCTAATCTGGTATCTATCTTTAGTATCACCCTAATCTGGTATCTATCTTTAGTATCACCCTAATCTGGTATCTTTTTAACGCAGATGGAACTTACACTGGCCACAATAAACCGTAAATCATTAGTCTCCATTATTTTTTCCATGGTCGAGACTCAAAACTCTCCTCACATTTCCATAATTTCTGACATTGAGTAATATTTAAATTGTATAATAACTTATGTAATATATCAAGGTATCTTACTAATGAAAATAAGATACCAAACATATTAAGTTAATATCTTAAATCGGCTTGCAAAAGATATGAAACTTGTAAGTATATATTGCCAGATGTAATCCTGCTAACACTTTTGTGGCCTAGTTCTTAAACCTTTTGTATCCACATGCTCTTGCGCTACCGTCCACAGGACTGATAAGGTGTGCACAAACTAGCCGTTTTGGCGGCAAAAATCTAAACAACAACAAACCTGTTGAGTAAACAAACATAACACATGTGGCTCCTCTTGCTGGCTGCTTGGCGAGCACCTTAGCTAACTGACTGATGTGGAGGTGTGCCAGCACTACACAGCCAGGGTTGTCATGTATGTCTCTCCACCACCATCCCCACTAGAAGGGGATGGTATCCCTGCAATGGTCGCCACTGCCAAGATTCCTCTTCTCTTCACTGCACTTACAAACTCTGCTTTATTGTGAGCACAAATAGACAGGTAAATATGCACCAAAGTTGAGTTGTATATAAGGATGCAAGTTATAAGGAATCTACCTTTGATATACCTTTAATGAATTTCGAGTGTCTTTCTGCTTGCCTGGTCAACCAGGGTGCTGCTGTTGGAGGCCCGCTGCCCCACATATCCATCACGGCCTGGTTATTCTGGCACCTAGTGAAGATACTTGTCCAGCTTCCTCTTGAAGACTTCTACACTTATCCCAGCGATATTTCTGATATTTTTTGACAAGATGTTGAATAATCTGGGGTCACGGATGTTGATACAGTGTTCCCTTATTGCGCCCACATCACCCCTGCTTTTCACTGGGTTAATTTTGCATTTCTCCCATATCTCTCGCTCCAGTATGTTATAGTAGTGTGCAGATTTGGGACCAGGCCATTAAGTACTTTCCAGGTATATATTATCCTGTATCTCTCCCCCGCTTCACTCTTGTACATATTAAGACTTCAAGGCGTTCCCAGTAATTTACATGTTTTAAATGCTGAGGGGAGAGTTGAGTAGCCTTGGCCTCAACCCTGGAAGAGAGGAAAGTTTGGATAATGATGGCGAGAGTAGTGTTATGACCACTGATGCTGGGGACAACATTTAAATAGCAACATACTACTCAGAAATGTTAACCCCCCCCCCCAAGGGGAGGGTAAGGAAGGGGTTCCACTAGCACTGGCGTCATTAATTAGCACAAGGTCACACGCGATATGAAGCGGGCACCCGCAGCTCTCTCTCTATCTTCACTAGGTAATTTATCACACTACAATTCCCTGGCAAATCTCGCGACATACAAAAATAAACACGCTCATTACACACAATCCTAGAACTCTCAAGTCCAGCAGCAGTAAGCCAGAGGTCACTGCTGAGTCATCGGCTACCCACCGTCATGGGACTAGCACTACCGAAAGGATCATCTTTCTACAAAGACCCGAGTCAGGTTCCTTCTGCTGACGAATAAACTAACCCTCAACACACCTTCATGCTTAAGACTAGCTACCATCACGCATGTACTATATAATAACCAAGTAATTGAGTATTAAGCTTACTTACACAGAGAGAGAGAGAGAGAGAGAGAGAGAGAGAGAGAGAGAGAGAGAGAGAGAGAGAGAGAGAGAGAGGAGAGAGAGAGAAAGAAAGAGAGAGAGAAAAAAAAAAGAGAAAAAGAGAGAAAGAGAGAGAACGAGAGAGAGAACGAGAAAACGAGAGAGAAAGAGAACGAGAACGAGAGAGAGAACGAGAAAACGAGAGAGAAAAAGAGAAAAAGAGAGAGAAAGAGAGAGAACGAGAGAGAGAGAACGAGAAAGAGAGAAAGAGAAGAGAGAGAGAACGAGAGAGAGAGAGAGAGAGAGAGAGAGAGAGAGAGAGAGAGAGAGAAAGAGAAAAAGAGAAAGAGAAAAAGAGAGAGAGAACGAGAGAAAGAGAGAGAACGAGAAAGAGAGAAAGAGAACGAGAGAGAGAACGAGAGAGAATGAGAGAGAACGAGAGAGAGAGAACGAGAGAGAGAACGAGAGAGAGAACGAGAGAGAGAGAGAACGAGAGAGAGAGAGAACGAGAGAGAACGAGAGAGAGAGAGAGAGAGAGAGAGAGAGAACGAACTTGGTCTGTATAATAACAGCGGAGGCAGACAAACTTATGATTGAAGCCAGGCTTCCCGGGCAGGTCCACGATGCGCCTCGCTAAACAACTATCCTCCAACAGTTGTCAGTTGATCACTGCAATTTCACGAAGGAAGTTGATGTTGGCAGCCACAGCGAAGAGAGGGAAGGTAACCAGGTGGTCGCAGGTGGCTGATAAACAAACTACGGGGCATCTGCATGTTAACACACTACACTCCTCTGAATGATCCACGTGCAACAGTCAACAGACATTAAATATAATAGTCGATGGTATGAGAATACAGACAAATTGTAGCTAAGACACAAGCAGTAACTGTTAGCTTTATTTAACTCTTGTATCTATCAGCTACATGTATTAACCTATTCTATACATCATTCAAGTCTGATGATGAAATGATAAGGGTGATAAAGATTATTATTGATTTAGGTTTACTACTTAAGTGTATATTACATGAAGACAATTTCTCAGGTTCCTCCCCCACCCGTGACCAGACCTCCTGGATGATGGTCTCATCAATCAGACTGGTGTGACGGCTACACGAAGAACAATGTAAGCACAACAGCCCAGCTCATCTGAAAATGACTTTAGGAGCTTACCAAGTACCTTCCTCAAAAAAGCCAAGGGTTTATTGATAATCCTTCTTAAGTATGAAGACAGGGTGTTGGAAAGTCTTGGCTCCTTTACACATATACAATTATCTCTTAGTGTATTCATGGCATTTCTGCTTTTCATTAGGGTTATTTTGCACCGTCTACTGACCCTCGTGCAGAAATGAGACAAATGCCTTTGAAATTTTCCTGGTGCAAATTATGACACATCTTTCTCATCAACGTTCCATGGAGAACAGTTCGGGGGACTTCCAGTGTTCCAAGTAATTTAGGTGCTTGACATAATTTATACCGGCAGTCATAGTTACGTATTCTTTCTAGATCTTAGGTTTCGAATCTAGAAAGAAACTTTTAGTGTACATCAATATTCCAATCTAGAGAGAATAAATAACAGAGTTTGAGGATCATTGGCTTGGCATCTCTATTTTGAAGGTTCAAGTTATCCAGCCCATAGTAGCACTATTGTGATCCTTAAATGCAAGATATTCTGACTCCAAATTCTCTCATATTTATCATCTGCTCTACTGAGTAGTTTGAGAGACGGGGGGTTACAATCAACACAGGATCTTGCAATGTTGCAGAAATGAGTAGGAAGTCCAAGCAGATTCGTTCAGGGGACAGCCAGCTCACAAGTACTAATATTGTAGTAATGACCTACTGAACTAACATTAGTGACGTGACAACTATCGAAAATTCGGTCAGGTTTTTGATACAATATAAAAGACTTTACATTCTGAATATAGATATATTTGGCAATTGTCCTAGGAAAATTCCGTATTAAGACAACGGGTCTACGGCCTACTCACTTATAACAAGAGAGAGACATCTATCGTTTATAATACACACACGCACGCTTAACAATTCGCAACCGGACACTCGGTATTAAAGTATACAGTACTTTCGCCACTCAGCCAGATCTGGGATCTGATTATATGTAAATATAATGCAATACAACCGCAAATGGGCGTTCTTAAGAATGCAGAAGCCATATGGGATGGAATTCTTTAGCTCCAGATCTTTCGCATTCTTGTGCATCGTCAGGAGCTATGTGATGTTGCAAGACTAGCAACAGATAGGTAGAAGCGTATCGGCGGTGCCCCCCGTCACAGATCCGCGTGTTTAAGAGGAAAGAGTGAATGTTGAGGTACAAGTGGGCGTATAGATGCAATAAGAGGGGAGGGGAGGGAAGATGGGAAGGAAGAGGGAGAGTAAATGAGGGGAAAGGGAGCGTAATGGTAGGTTGGTTCTTCCGACAGGAAGCAGCAAACAGTGAAGCGTTAAGCAAGAGTTTGAGCAGTATCGATTGTGAGGCGAGTGTCGGCACAACCTTCCTACCCCAACTCCCCCACCCACCCCCATCAACCCCGCCGCCGCATCCTTCCTATCCTACCGTCCCTCTCTCGGCCCGTACACTCTTAAAACACCTGGGGAATATGACCATGCCATACAAAATACTCAGGTGGAATAGTGTTGATAGAGATACGAGGGGCAAGGCACAGAGATAGCAACTAAAAATGTACATGAACTACAGGAACCTAAGGAAATATTTCGTTGGTCTCAGGAAGGTCAAGGGGCCTTGACCCTTGCAATGACCTCCAGGTAGACGCTACTGAGAGTTTCGTAAATTATCAGAGCCATTCCAGGATGCTGGGAATGGGGTGAACAACGTTGGTCATAGGGAACCTGCAAATGTCAACTGTTTCAAGAAATCTGTCCTAGTTACCATACACAGCGGGTGATCCAACGAGGCCTTTTTAGGTTATGAGTGAAATAAAGACGGAAAGTTGTAAGAAAATATCAGGCAACCATTCAAAAGGTTCACCTTTGGGGGATACCTAATTAAAAACTGTAATGTAGCATAAAACAAACTTAAGCCACTCAATAAAGCGGGAGAAGAATGTGAGGGACCTGGAATATCTGAAGGATGCTTCCGGGGGTCAACGCCCCCGCTGTTAACAATGTTATCATAAACCCAAGGAAAGTGAAAGGCTGGATAACTAGAACCTTCAAAACAAGTGATGCCAAGCCAATGATAATACTTTCGGTGAAATGTTCTCTCTAGATAGGAATATTGGTGGACACTGAGACAGGCGAAATAACAAACTGGAGAATATTCAGTCATCTTTCACTGCTCGTATACATTCCCTCAAGCAACTAAATTATAAGGAAGGTTTTAAATTCCTTGCATTGTATTCCCTAGAACGTAGGCGAGAAATATACATAATTTACATCTGGAAAATTCTGAAAGGATTGGTCCCAAATCTTCATATCTGGGAATTACCAATAAATCCCTAGCTGTTTTTAAGAGCGAACTTCGTAAGTTCCTCAAGTTAGTCCGTTATCAGCCGGGCTTATCAGTTCATTAACTAGGACTGCTCTGAGACCGGGGTCACGGGGGCAGTGACCCCTCAGAATAGTTTTGCGCAATGAACATATAGTACTAGTGGCAGGCTCAATACATAGATGCTTGATTATATATGACGCAAAAACCAGTCTATTCAAGAATGAGAAGTGGGACCCGAGAGCTGCAGCTTAATGTCTATAAGCACAAGGTGGTGACTACAGTAGCGGGCACAGTCCTCCTTGCTACTGGCACAGCATCCGCTGCCAGCCAGATATCCTGTGGGAGTAGCATTCCAGTGTCTGCTGCTCACTCTTTTACCTTCACATATTCCAACTCGTGCTCTTGATCTTATCTTGTGGCTCACTGTATGATGATACACTCGCCCTCACCATCAAGGTTATCTTGTGGCTCACTGTGTGATGATACACTCGCCCTCACCATCAAGGTTATCGTGTGGCTCACTGTGTGATGATACACTCGCCCTCACCATCAAGGTTATCTTGTGGCTCACTGTATGATGATACACTCGCCCTCACCATCAAGGTTATCTTGTGGCTCACTGTGTGATGATACACTCGCCCTCACCATCAAGGTTATCTTGTGGCTCACTGTGTGATGATACACTCGCCCTCACCATCAAGGTTATCTTGTGGCTCACTGTGTGATGATACACTCGCCCTCACCATCAAGGTTATCTTGTGGCTCACTGTGTGATGATACACTCGCCCTCACCATCAAGGTTATCTTGTGGCTCACTGTGTGATGATACACTCGCCCTCACCATCAAGGTTATCTTGTGGCTCACTGTGTGATGATACACTCGCCCTCACCATCAAGGTTATCTTGTGGCTCACTGTGTGATGATACACTCGCCCTCACCATCAAGGTTATCTTGTGGCTCACTGTGTGATGATACACTCGCCCTCACCATCAAGGTTATCTTGTGGCTCAGTGTGTGATGATACACTCGCCCTCACCATCAAGGTTATCTTGTGGCTCACTGTGTGATGATACACTCGCCCTCACCATCAAGGTTATCTTGTGGCTCACTGTATGATGATACACTCGCCCTCACCATCAAGGTTATCTTGTGGCTCACTGTGTGATGATACACTCGCCCTCACCATCAAGGTTATCTTGTGGCTCACTGTGTGATGATACACTCGCCCTCACCATCAAGGTTATCCTCAAATTCAGTATATACTTTGTGTTCAAGCAATATTTTTTTTAATGAATACAGGATGGCGTACGTGTTTAGCTTCGTAAGTGTGCTTTCAGAGTACACCAGTATAACCTTAATATATAAACCTCACATGAGCTTTCACGCTGGAGGAACCATGTCCAGGCCAGGCTGGGAAAGGTGACCAGATCTGACCGGAAACTGGCCCAGGACAGGCTGCCGGATGTTGCTGACGTCAAACCCAGCCACTTCAGTACCAATATTGGCGGTGACCCACTTAAGACTAAACGTATAATTAAAAAACTTGCCTTTTGGACAAATAAAACAATAAGGAACAAAAAAAAAAAGCGGGACTTTTCGAGTGTCAGCCGCGTGTAGCTGTAGCAGGGCCGCCTCTACGCCTCGACTACAACTACTCACAATACATACATAAACAATAAAAGCTACAAAAGCAGGACTCGCCACTCTATTTACACGTATCAGATAAAAAAAAAACGGAAAATATTTTACTGGAATATTTTACATTTTTCAAGGTAAAAGTTGCCAGACGCCACTGGATGGTGCGGGTCGATAATGCTCACGTTGCATTCCGTATTTTAAGGCTCGATCATAAAACTTTAGTTTCCCCGCATTTACCAAAAATCTTATTTAAGAATCATAAAAGTTCGTACATCAATAGGAAATATTGAAGTGATGTTTGTGTAATGATGAGACAGTATAGACTAGAGCAGAAACTGCCCAGCCAGTGACAGTATAGACTAGAACAGTAACTGTCCAGCCAATGTCATGGGTGACAGTACAAACCAGAACAGTAACTGTCCAGCCATTGTCATGGGTGACAGTATAGACTAGAGCAGTAATGGCATAGTCAGTGTCATGGGAGAACATTTTGTGTAACATGTGCCAGTATTGCCGGGTAAATGAATGCCAGTTATGAAGCAGTGCCATGCTAGCTGGAACTGGGAGGCTGAGGGCCATAGTTTTTTTTTTTTTTAACACGGCTGAGTACACTCGATGATAATTACATTACTGGAACAAAAACTAGTTATATTTCCCTATCATATTCCATCACGTAGGAGTGTTAATACACATCAGGTAATGAAACCTGTCAGTCTGAATGGAGAGACTTCAGTGAGACAATACGGGCGACAATCATATTACAAATAGAATAGGGCGAAAAGGGTATCTTCAAGTATTCCACTACGGGCTGAATAGCTAGGGCAGCTTCAAAGGTGGAGTTACTATGACAAGGGAATTACCATCTCTCAGGGTGGCCTAGTGCCCACACGGAACAGGGAACGTTCTCAGTAATCAATGTGCTTGATTGAACTTATATGTGCAAAGAAAGTTCTCTGTACATTCTCTAGATCTGCAATTTTGCCTGCCTTAAAAGGGGCTGTTAGTGTACAACAGTATTCCAACAAAGAGTGAACACTGAACACGCAACTTTAAGAGGATCATCACTGGCTTGGCTTCCCATGTTTTGAAGGTTCTCATTATCCATCCTATAATTTTCCTCGCGGTTATGATAGTGACACTGTTGTGAGCCTTGAAGGTGGGGAGAAAAAGTGTTGGTGAGGAAGAAACCTAGTTAGGACGGAGTGCTGGCCAGAAGTCATATGCTGATACGGTCAACATTACTCAAACCTCACCATCTCTGGCCTTTCAACTGTCCATCCCCTGCCACTCCTATCTAGCATTACCTTCCCACTCCCCCCGTCCCGCCCAACCTCCCTCATTCTCTTCCCCCCCTCCCATCACAAGCGTTCACCTACCTGAAGACGTTTCTGAGAAAGACTGTCACTCCACATGGACTAATCAACCAGGCTGTTGGCGATTGCCGCATGCAATCCAACGTAGGGACCACAGCTTGGCTGATCAGAAACTAACTTTAGAATTATCCAGTTCCCTAGTGAAGGCAGTTAGGGTCTGCTAGTAATTCCCATTATGTATGAGGGAATGGTGTTCAAAAAGTCTTGGTCCCTTTACACTTATTGAGCTATCTCTTAGTGTACTCACTGCGCCTCTGCTTTTCATTGGAGATATTTTGCACAATCTGCCATGTCTCTTGTTCTCGTAGGAATTAATTTGGGTGTGAAGATTTGGGACCAATTCCTACAGAATTTCCAGGTGTAAATCATGTGTTTATCTCGTCTACGTTCCAGTAAACATAGTTTAAGGGACTGAAAGCATTCCCAATAATTTTGGTGCTTCACTGAATTTACATTTACAGTCCAGGTTCTCGGTACATTCTCCAGTTCTACAAATTCCCTCGTCTTAATGGGGGCTGTTAGCATACATCAATATTCTAATCTGTGGAAGAATAACCTAAAAAAATAACATCACTGACTTGCTTTTTTGTTACGAAGTTGCTAGTTATCCCGACTATCAATTTCTTCGCGTTTGTAATAGCTAAATTACTATGATATGCGATATTTTTAATCAAAAGTCCCTCAGATTCCTCTTCTGCTAAACTAAGTGGTTTGATATTGTGTTCAGGTTTGTTCCACTTTTCAAGTCTTCAATTTTTCCTCAGCGGAATATCTGAAACTTGTCCTCACTGAACTAATGATAGTCTCCGGCTCAGACTCATACATTTCAATATTTATGTACAAAATTCATTTAGTGTGATATAATATGAGAGGGAAATGAACGTAGGTTTTGTTCTCACATACTAACTATAAGAGTGTGGGTAGCAGTACCTTGCTGAAGTACCTATCCTTTCTTCTACCATTCCTTTCCTCCCACATTACTCAACCCCCTCCCTCACCCAGTGGTGGACCTACATTTTTGGGGCCCTGAATCTTAACCTTCATTAGTTTCATTATAGATCCGTCCCTGTCGTCACCCTCACTCCCTTTCTTCACCAGATGGGAAGTCCCGCCATCCCAGGCCATCTAACACCGCTATAGTTTAAGGCTTTAAGCCAAGAGGCAAAACTTTTTATTGCCAAAACTAAAGAGCAAACAACAGGTAACAGGACCAAACTTCTGTAATTCACCAACCGCTGGCTCTCATAGTTAAAGATCAAACTTACAAAGTCGGCTCAGAGTTTGTGCTAACAAGTGAGTGCACCAAAAAGTAGGATAGAGGGTCGTCCACAAATACTCACCCTGCCCCTAGGACACTCCAACAACACGGCTGCCACTTAACACAAGTTTCAGCTTTACCTTCTACCTCTCTTGGATTCCGGAGGTCATTTACGCAGGGGATCTCGCAGCGAGTCATTTCAGTGTGCAGATTTGGAAGCAATCCCTCCAGGTGTAAATTGTAATTATCTTTCATGTTTCAATAAGTGAAGTTTGAAGGCCTCTTAGAAGTCCCGATAACTTTGCGTGCCTTACATGGGTAAGTATAGCAATATTTCACTCTAGACTTTATACTGGCATTTCTATTTCGTTATTTAACCAGCTTATAGTTTCAACTCTTCCAGTTTTGATAACACTAGTCCATTGAACAAAATTTTTTGAGTCACTTCTCGGCAAGCCTGGCCAGGAACCGGGCCGCAAGGGCAACATACCCCCGGATCGTCCTTACATTCATCTTCCACTCCATCGTGCGGCTTGAATGCATTTTGCACTGTTCTGGACTTTTTTTTTTTATCCTGCCGAGTAGCTGAAATTTGTTGTGTTTCATGAACATCTTGTTTTCTGTATTCCACTAAAAGCACTGGATTACATCTTGAAGATTTGGTCTCCTAGATGGATCATACTCAGTCTCGCCTGTGAAAGCTGTTGCAGCACTATAATATGTAGTGTCATTAATGTTAGCTACGAGTACTATGCCTTGAGCAATGAAGCTCTTCACTCAGGAAGCTCCTTGATTGTATTTCCTTACTATCACAGTAATTTTCAGGTGCGGTTTGTTAGGAAAGTTGCAGATCCATCTGCCAACTTTCCGTTATTTATATTGCGTGCATTTTGTCTGCTATGACACAATGATCACACTTGTCAAAATTTTTGCCATGCTTCTGTATATTATTGTTAGAATTTAGCTCGTCTTTCAGGAGTCTTGAACCCATGTGTAAATGTTGTGATTCTATGCATTGTAACTTGTCCGTAAGCTTTGGAAAAAATAGTGACGTTAGTGAAAGTTCTATCTCCTTTAAGCAGGGCTCCAATACCCGGCGATTTTTTCCTTAAATTTTAGGTTACTTTCAATTTCACTGATGGCTTTTTGCGGTCTCTCCTGTGTATTGTATGAATTCAATCCCATCTCGATAGTTTGTTTTTATTTCTCCAGCTAATAACTATTATCGTTCGTGAGACATTCAGATACCTCTGAAAAGTTTCTTTTTATTGTTTCTGCTTGAAAAAAAAATTGATTTACATGATTTAAAAAACCTTATAACCCAGAGAATATTAATTGCTTTAGCCCCAAACAACTTGCTAATATTTTCAATAGGCTATCATTGTCTTGTTTGTACCAGTTTGCTATCAATACTAACGCTGCTATCGTCACTAATTTTGTCATATAACACGAACCACAATCACAGTGCAAGCAAAACAAACTACGTAACAATCATTCGGTCTAAGTAAATAACACGAATTGAAGACTTAAGATTTGATAAAGCTCAATCCTGGAAAAATAAACACATAAGCAGTATAATGTGATCCTTTATTGACAACGTTTCGCCCACGCAGTGGGCTTTATCGAGTCACAAACAGATCTGTTTGTGACTCGATAAAGCCCACTGTGTATACCTTTGAAGAGTTTCGAGAGTATCTACTCTCTGAGCCCGGCCATGGGCGAAACGTTGTCAATAAAGGATCACATTATACTGCTTATGTGTTTATTTTTCCATTGTATCGGTATTTTATACCATTTATTTCCAAAGCTCAATCCTCATCTACATGTGGATAAAAATACTCTGCACCACGTGTCATTCTACCCACTTGTTGCCCCAGCCACAATTCGATCAAAATCACAGGCCATAAATAACATACAAATCGTCACAGTGTAATACAAAACCTCCAAGGAAGATTTAGGTATTAGAAATCTGATTTGAAGTACGAGATTAAATCCGTTTCGGTTGCTCAGAGCAAGATTCCCTCACCATCGTCAAAGTTCATCCTCACCATCGTCAAAGTTTATCCTCACCATCGTCAAAGTTCATCCTCACCATCGTCGAGGTTCATCCTCACCATCGTCGAGGTTCATCCTCACCATCGTCCAGGTTCATCCTCACCATCGTCCAGGTTCATCCTCACCATCGTCCAGGTTCATCCTCACCATCGTCCAGGTTCATCCTCACCATCGTCCAGGTTCATCCTCACCATCGTCCAGGTTCATCCTCACCATCGTCCAGGTTCATCTTCATCATCGTCCAGGTTCATCCTCACCATCGTCGAGGTTCATCCTCACCATCGTCCAGGTTCATCCTCACCATCGTCCAGGTTCATCTTCATCATCGTCCAGGTTCATCCTCACCATCGTCCAGGTTCATCCTCACCATCGTCCAGGTTCATCCTCACCATCGTCCAGGTTCATCCTCACCATCGTCCAGGTTCATCCTCACCATCGTCCAGGTTCATCCTCACCATCGTCCAGGTTCATCCTCACCATCGTCCAGGTTCATCCTCACCATCGTCCAGGTTCATCCTCACCATCGTCCAGGTTCATCCTCACCATCGTCCAGGTTCATCCTCACCATCGTCCAGGTTCATCCTCACCATCGTCCAGGTTCATCCTCACCATCGTCCAGGTTCATCCTCACCATCGTCCAGGTTCATCCTCACCATCGTCAAGGTTCATCCTCAACATCGTCAAGGTTCATCCTCAACATCGTCAAGGTTCATCCTCAACATCGTCAAGGTTCATCCTCAACATCGTCAAGGTTCATCCTCAACATCGTCAAGGTTCATCCTCACCATCGTCAAGGTTCATCCTCACCATCGTCAAGGTTCATCCTCACCATCGTCAAGGTTCATCCTCACCATCGTCAAGGTTCATCCTCACCATCGTCAAGGTTCATCCTCACCATCGTCAAGGTTCATCCTCACCATCGTCAAGGTTCATCCTCACCATCGTCAAGGTTCATCTCACATCGTCAGTTCATCCTCACCATCGTCAAGGTTCATCCTCACCATCGTCAAGGTTCATCCTCACCATCGTCAAGGTTCATCTCCATCTTCACACATCGTCAAGGTTCATCCTCAACATCGTCAAGGTTCATCCTCAACATCGTCAAGGTTCATCCTCAACATCGTCAAGGTTCATCCTCAACATCGTCAAGGTTCATCCTCAACATCGTCAAGGTTCATCCTCACTCGTCAAGGTTCATCCTCACCATCGTCAAGGTTCATCCTCACCATCGTCAAGGTTCATCCTCACCATCGTCAAGGTTCATCCTCACCATCGTCAAGGTTCATCCTCACCATCGTCAAGGTTCATCCTCACCATCGTCAAGGTTCATCCTCACCATCGTCAAGGTTCATCCTCACCATCGTCAAGGTTCATCCTCACCATCGTCAAGGTTCATCCTCACCATCGTCAAGGTTCATCCTCACCATCGTCAAGGTTCATCCTCACCATCGTCAAGGTTCATCCTCACCATCGTCAAGGTTCATCCTCACCATCGTCAAGGTTCATCCTCACCATCGTCAAGGTTCATCCTCACCATCGTCAAGGTTCATCCTCACCATCGTCAAGGTTCATCCTCACCATCGTCAAGGTTCATCCTCACCATCGTCAAGGTTCATCCTCACCATCGTCAAGGTTCATCCTCACCATCGTCAAGGTTCATCCTCACCATCGTCAAGGTTCATCCTCACCATCGTCAAGGTTCATCCTCACCATCGTCGAGGTTCATCCTCACCATCGTCGAGGTTCATCCTCACCATCGTCGAGGTTCATCCTCACCATCGTCAAGGTTCATCCTCACCATCGTCGAGGTTCATCCTCACCATCGTCGAGGTTCATCCTCACCATCGTAGAGGTTCATCCTCACCATCGTCGAGGTTCATCCTCACCATCGTCGAGGTTCATCCTCACCATCGTCCAGGTTCATCCTCACCATCGTCAAGGTTCATCCTCACCATCGTCGAGGTTCATCCTCCCCATCGTCGAGGTTCATCCTCACCATCGTCGAGGTTCATCCTCACCATCGTCGAGGTTCATCCTCACCATCGTCGAGGTTCATCCTCACCATCGTCGAGGTTCATCCTCACCATCGTCGAGGTTCATCCTCACCATCGTCGAGGTTCATCCTCACCATCGTCGAGGTTCATCCTCACCATCGTCGAGGTTCATCCTCACCATCGTCGAGGTTCATCCTCACCATCGTCGAGGTTCATCCTCAAGGTTCATCCTCACCATCGTCGAGGTTCATCCTCAACATCGTCGAGGGAGAGTTGCTCCCTATCCAGCCTCATTCCTCCTCTACGGCAAGAATCTTGCTCATTATTTGTGTGCCACCGTGGCACGCCTCTCGAGGCACTGGTTACATTACTCATTATTTTACCAGCAAAACTCAGCAAGATCATAAATTTGTTCTTCTAAATTCATATGTTCATAAATAAAATTGAATTTATTAAAAATTCTACTACAACCATGCGTGTTGGGCTGCTCGGGTCTGTTCACTATACTTATACATGTACAAGTGAACAAAGTTAGGAGAAAAAAAATTCTCAACCTCCCTCTTTGATATTAGTGTCACAAAACAAAAGTTTTACATCGACATTCTGGCCACATAACGTCAAAGGTAAAAAACAGTGATTAAATTTTTTAAATACTTCAATTTCTAATTGTGCGTAATGCCTGAAGAGTTTCCATTTGCTAAGTGGAAGACACTATTACATAAAGCAATATTTTGTAGGTAAAAATAGTATTAATTAATTTTTTTTTAATTTCAAACAAATTTGACAATTGCTAATGACACCGTACCCGAGGTTAAATGAAATGAAGGCATCATAGCTCGCAGGTATCAGTTCACAGGTATCAGCTCACAAGTATCATAGTTCACAGGTATCAAGTGTCGTGTGGGTTCTTGATGGATTTGGTAATAAACACAAACGTAGCTTGGCTTAGTAACTTATATATTAGTGGAAAAATATGGGAAACACTCAGACCTGACCTGTCGTCTCTGTACTTTGCTCTGAACTGACGCCAGTGGGCGAGAGATGCCCACGGCATTCAAAGGGTGACTTATGACACCATGCTAGGTCAGCAGAAAGACTAGTAACGGTCAGTGATCACGTAGGAAGGCTGTGACTCAATAACGGTTATACTGAAATACTACTACTACTGAACTACTACTGACAGCTCATCCATGTTACGTATGGCGTCCCGACATACAGCTAATACAAACTAGAGGCGACAGGCGTACAGCTCTGGGCTGATTCTATACAATGTCAAAGTACACAACAGTTTAACATTATAACTATGACTCACGAAATCATAATGACACGATTGAAAACAAACCATACCACGGGTTGGGCTCAAACCAGCGGTCAGAGTCTCAAAACTCTAGACCGTCGCGTAAGCCACTGGGCCAGCTAGCTTCAATAAGATTCATCCAACTAGGTATATTTCTACACCATAGGAAGGTTAGCATAAGCACCACTGTGTCCACAAAAGCAAGTTTTTACAGACGAATCTCCCGCTAGCATGGCCGTGACGAACTCTAGCTCAAGTCCCCCTCAAAGCCGTCAACATGATTCACGAAATATACGGTCTGGAGTTTTGAGACTCTCTGACTGCGGGTTCGAACCCCACCCGTGGTATGGTTTATTATAACTATACATAAGGATATTATCGGGATGGTAATCAATGTAATGCACAACATTGGATATTCGTTATTAAATATCTATTATATACTAGGAACGGACACAGACGCACGCGCATATTCTCCCCATAAAACTAATCCCCATTAATCACCCCCCCTCCCCCCGAGTTCTAAAAGCCAAATAATCCTTAGCACTGGCGTTCCATGTCCCCTCTGAAGCTAACAATTAGCTTTATTAAGATGGGTACGATGTCTCAGATGAGTAATTGTAGGAACTAAGGTGGCAGCCTCAACCCTGGGCCAAGAAATGGTCGTCTTCACTAACGAGGTGATCCTACCATCAGTCCTCCTCTACCCCAGCCCCAGGCTCTCTTATGGCCGACCCCACAATCAATACTTGACTGTTTCCAGTGGAGGTGACGACGACTCTCGTGCGTGCGTGCGCTAGATGTACTCAGTAGTGTTTACAGATATCAAGTCGCAGCTTGAAAGGAAGTTGCAGGCATGCCTGTGGCTTACCTGCGACTATAGCATCCACTTTCCTTCGCTGGCGTCTACTGCCTTAAGTGTTGCTTTCATAATCATGTATCCTCTCTAGTGTTGTCGAGTCACTCATCGTGGTCCACCTATCTTAGGTCTGGTACTAATTTCGTGAAGAAACAGTGTAAATAACCGTTTACTCACCTGGCCTAGTCTGGAACTTGGGCGTGGGGGGCGTTCACCCCCGGAACATTCTCCAGGTAGACTCCAAGTAGCTGTAATCAAGTATGATAAGAGCATGAAGCCTCAGTTCCTGACTGCTTCTCAATCTTCAATCAGCTGGAGTCTTGGTTTCTAGCCTGATGGATATTTTTAGTGGTGAACGCCCCCGCGGTCCAGTCCCAGACCAGGCCTCCTGCTGCATCAAGGCCTCATCAATCAGGATGTTACTGCTGCTACACAAAGTCCAACGTACGAACCGCAACTCGGGTGATAAGCGCTGACTTGAGGCACTAATACACTTCTCTTTTGAAAACAACCAGAGTCTATTGGTAAGCTGTTGGAGGAGGCTGCTGAAGTCTTGGGCCCCTTAACACTTATTGTGTTGTCCGAGTGTACTTATCGCCCTCCTGCCCTGTTTTTCACTTGGGGTGTATCATAGCCACACTTTAAATTGTGTATGGATATTGCTTCGACTATTGACCTATTCGTTCAATGCAGTATTTGCAACTAGATCCTCGTTATTCCACTGGTTATAGTTTTTTCTCAGTCTTGTGTCAGCTCTTTCTCAAAATCAGCTATTTGCAAATATTGCTACTGAACTCTAGTAGGCACCTGTTTCACCACTGTTGCAGTGCGCCCAGATGTAGTCCACCTTGTTGCACCTTGAGAAGCCTGAGCTGCAATCCAACGATATAAGAAGAATAAAAGTTATAATTCAGTGGCTGAAACAATTCACAAATAATACGCAAATTAGTGAGGAAACCTATGACGACGTTTCGCTCTGTCCTGAACCAGTGATATGGTTCAAAACCGAAACGTTTCAAGTTTCCTTGACTATATTCGGGTTTGTAAATCCGACAGTTTACTTACACATTCCTAACAAATAAAAAAAAACTTAAAATATTCATAAGTCTCTTAAGAGAGAATTTAAAAAGCTCCGCCAAGCCGTTCCTGATCAAGCCAGCTGTGGTGTCTATCATGGACTACCTGCAGCCAGCACCAGCCGCCTCACTGATCAGATCAACCAGGAGGCTCCAGTACAAGACTGGGCCGCGGGGGCAATGATCCAGGAACCATCAACAAGCAAGCATCAGGTAAAGAGACATTCGTAACAATTTTGGCCAATAACCTTGCTGTTTCATTTGCCCCGCTGGCCAAGAGGAGTTGGGCACGAGTGTGTACCAACATTCCTGGCACCAGCAGTGTCAGGGCATGCGCCCCGCACTCCAGGTAAATAAAAATAATTAAGACAGTCTATAATGGGATGTGGGACAGGACTCAACACCCCCCGTCCCACCACAGGTGGAATACCCAACACAACCCACTTCACTCCACGTGAAGTACCCAACACAACCCACTTCACTCCACGTGAAGTACCCAACACAACCCACTTCACTCCACGTGAAGTACCCAACACAACCCACTGCACTCCACGTGAAGTACCCAACACAACCACTTCACTCCACGTGAAGTACCCAACACAACCCACTTCACTCCACGTGAAGTACCCAACACAACCCACTTCACTCCACGTGAAGTACCCAACACAACCCACTTCACTCCACGTGAAGTACCCAACACAACCCACTTCACTCCACGTGAAGTACCCAACACAACCCACTTCACTCCACGTGAAGTACCCAACACAACCCACCCCACTCCACGTGAAGTACCCAACACAACCCACTTCACTCCACGTGATGTAGCCAACATAAACCACTTCTCAAGTAAAGCACCCAACAAAACCCATTCCCCTACACGTAAAGTACCCAACACCACCCGCCCACTCCATGCTAGCAAAGCAACCCACTCCTTTCGTGTGAAGTACCCAACAATATCCCGCACAACAGCCTCGCCCTTCATGTGAAGTACCCAAAACACTACCCCACACAACAGCCTCGCCTCCCCCCCCCGCACACAAAAGCTATTCAACATACTATAACAGCCTTGGCAAACTTTGCTCATCATAATGCTATGAAGTTGTACATATTGTGCCAACCACTGGCAGACTTGCACTGGGAAAGGATGTACGTGCACGAAGGATGTACGTGCACGATGTAAGGATGCACGTGCACGAGGTAAGGATGTATGTGCACGAGGTAAGGATGTACGTGCACGAGGTAAGGATGCACGTGCACGAAGTAAGGATGCACGTGCACGAAGTAAGGATGTACGTGCACGATGTAAGGATGCACGTGCACGAGGTAAGGATGTACGTGCACGAGGTAAGGATGTACGTGCACGAGGTAAGGATGCACGTGCACGAGGTAAGGATGTACGTGCACGAGGTAAGGATGTACGTGCACGAGGTAAGGATGCACGTGCACGAGGTAAAGATGTACGTGCACGAGGTAAGGATGTACGTACACGAGGTAAGGATGCACGTGCACGAGGTAAAGATGCACGTGCACGAGGTAAGGATGCACGTGTACGAGGTAAGGATGCACGTGCACGAGGTAAGGATGTACGCGCACGAGGTAAGGATGTACGTGCACAAAGGATGTACGTGCACGAGGTAAGGATGCACGTGCACGAGGTAAGGATGTACGTGCACGAGGTAAGGATGCACGTGCACGAGGTAAGGATGCACGTGCACGAGGTAAAGATGCACGTGCACGAGGTAAGGATGTACGTACACGAGGTAAGGATGCACGTGCACGAGGTAAGGATGCACGTGCACGAGGTAAAGATGCACGTGCACGAGGTAAGGATGTACGTGCACGAGGTAAGGATGTACGTGCACAAAGGATGTACGTGCACGAGGTAAGGATGCACGTGCACGAGGTAAGGATGCACGTGCACGAGGTAAGGATGCACGTGCACGAGGTAAGGATGCACGTGCACGAGGTAAGGATGCACGTGCACGAGGTAAAGATGCACGTGCACGAGGTAAGGATGTACGTACACGAGGTAAGGATGCACGTGCACGAGGTAAGGATGCACGTGCTTTAGTTAATCTTAAACCTGGAGCACCGCACCTTTCCTATATTAAAAAAAAAAAAGCCTCACAGGATTTCCGGATATTACAACGTTGCCTCTTTTGTGGATAAATGGTTGAGAGAACTGACTGCATGATGAATTAGGCACCTGTGCAACACTTGGGTATCTTTATTGCGGAAACGTTTCGCCAACCAGTATTTTCCTCAGTCCAACACAGAAGAATGGTTGAAGATCAGGAGTTTGAGATAATCAGTCCCTCAGCTCAGAAGGACTGATTACCTCAAACTCTTCCTGATCTTCAACAATTCATCTCTGTATTAGACTGAGGAAGCCAATAATTGGCGAAACTTTTCCACAGTAAAGACAGCCAAGTATTGCACAAGTGCCTAATTCATTTGCCTCTTTTGTGTAAGACCCCTGAATCATCTGCAGACCCGGAACACTGCAGTATTATATTCGCGTGGAAGCGCTAAACCCATAAGGGTCATCATGTAGGCCGTTGGTGGATAATGAGAACTTTCAAAACAACAGATATAACGCCTACAATGGTGGTCCTATTCAAATCAGTTTTACTTTCAGCTCCGTTCATGGTAGCAGAGAGATCACAACTGAAAAATATACAGAGCTTTAACTGCTATAGTAGTCAATATAACCTTTTAACTAATGGGAACTCCTCAAAATACTACTTGGAATGTATTCTTAGAAGCGAAGATGAGAAATATACACCTGTATGATACTGAAAGGTCATGTCCCTAATCAACACACTACCATAGTTTACTGCACACACACACACACACACACACACAAACAAACAAACAAACATATATATATATATATATATATATATATATATATATATATATATATATATATATATATATATAGATGGCATATACAGTACACGAGGTGAGAGATACATGTCTAGTACATATTGTTACATCTTTGTCACTGATTATAATGCGAAAATCTCATCCAGCTCTTCCGAGCTGGTGCGCGTGCCCAGAATACAGCATGCATTACCCCTCTGAACAGCAGCGCTGAGTCGCTGGAACAGAAAACTAGCTGCCCTGGGATCCCTAGTTACCCTGTTGAGTCTTTTGCCCAGCTCCTTGAGGAACTTAGATGCACTCTTTCCCCATGAGCCAAGGGTCTCTGAGCCTATGGGAACAAACATATAATGATGGGCAAGTTCTCCGTATTTTCTCGACTTTTGGGACTCCCTGAAGGTGGCAGCTGCCCTCCTTCCTCCCTGGTGTATTGGAGATAGATATCAGCCAAGGTAGATGCACATTTGTAGTCCCACACCACCTGCTTGCCGTCTGTCCAGACTTGGAGGGTGATATATATATATATATATATATATATATATATATAAATATATAAATATATATATATATATATATATATATATATATATATAAATATATATATATATATATATATATATATATATATATATATATATATATATATATATATATAAATATATATAAATATATATATATATATATATATAAGTGTAAAATAAATCCAGTGAAAAACAGGGGCTCAATGGACACAATAAGAGAACACCATGTCAACAACATTGATCCAAGACTCTTCAACCTGCTGAATGCACAAGTCGGAAATATTGACCGAACAAGCTCCTGGAAAAAACTGCCAGAGAAACCAGGCTGTGATGGCTATCTTCTCCAAAAGACCGCTAACAGCAACTGTCTGGCTGAAGAGGCACTTAACAAGGAAGCTTGGCCAAAAGCTGGGCTGTGGGGTAGAAAAGTTATGGAAATCGATCACAGCTATGCCACCACTACCACCATCCCCATTCCTACCCCACCACATCAATCATTATCCCTACCATCATTTCATTCACCATACCATCCCTACCACATCCATGCGCCAACCATTCCTCAAACTGGGGTTAAATACGTCAAATCCAGCTTTATTTATGAAAGCTGAGTCTTGGGTGGGGTAATTATAGTGTGAAGGCTGAATGACCTCTAGTGAAGGCTGTAGTAACCTACCTATTTAACTACCCGTATTATTGATGCTATACAAGCCTGAGGAACTGACCATCACCTATCAAGGCTCAGGGACTGATCACCTCAAAATTAATACCTTTACTGTTTTCACCATTATATTCACCTTTATTCGGCAGAAGCAGCCTGTTGCGCAGGCGAAACGTTTCGCCAATAAAACTGTCCAAGTATTGTGCATGCATCTTGCTAATCATACCTTTATACCTTTGATGAGTGCCGAGAGTTTTCATACTCCTAGAGCCCGGTCATGGGCCAGGCTCGTCTGGTGCTTGCCAACTGGTAAACCAGGTTGTTGCTGCTGGTAGTAACAGCCTGAGATCGATTTCGAGGTATCTCACCCCCTTGCAAGAATGCTCCAGAGAAACCTACACCATCTAGTACCAGGAGGTGAAGGACAAAGATCAACTGGCTCCATTACCAACACACCCATGTTGCAAACACCAGAAGCCCTTTTGCAATGCTCCCTGACACCTACTGTGTGTGACGTCCACACTATAGGACCACTACAATGTTCCTGACACCTACAGTGTGTGACGTCCACACTATAGAACCACTACAATGTTCCTGACACCTACAGTGTGTGACGTCAAGTCAAGGTTTCATGCCCCTCACGGCTTCCCAACACTTTAATTCGTATTTGAAAGTTGCCTGAACATAATTTCGGGGCACACAGCACACGCGGCTCGGTCCCAGACCAGGCTTCCTGACTGATGGTCTGATCAACTAGGATGTTGGTGCTAGCAGCATGCAGTATAACACAGCCAGGCTGATCAGGAACTAACTTAAGGAACTTATCCAGGCTCCTCTTAAAGGAAGTTACGGGTCTGCTGGTAATCCTCCTCACGCATGAAGGGAAGATATTGGTCTTCATATCATAGCATTTCTTCAGTTATCTCTTAGTGTACTAATGGCACCCCTGCTTTTCACTGGAAGTATTTTGCACCCTATGATGAGCCTCTTGCTCTCGTAATGAGTCATTTCGAATGACATATTGGCTAATGTGAAGGTCTACCGATCCTTCCTTGATGGGTGTAGTAGTCAGCACCCCCACGTCTCAATTTTAAACTAGCCTTCTGGATGGATGGATATCAATCAGTTTGCTGGTGTTCGCAGCACCTACTCCAGGCACCACAGATCATCGTCGGCGGCGGCGGCTGCGGCGGCGGCAGCCCAACAAGTAGTTGCATTAGCAATGAGGTTAAAGGGAAGGGAAGCAGAGTAGGAACCTGTGAGCAACAGCAGATGAGGAAGAGCAGGAGGAGACTTAATACAGCAGGCGAGGGAAAGACTGTTATCATAATCAGTTTTCAGTTATCTTAACACTGGTACTATTGTATCAATCAGTTTTCAGTTATCTTAACACTGGTACTATTGTATCAATCAGTTTTCAGTTATCTTAACACTGGTACTATTGTATCAATCAGTTTTCAGTTATCTTAACACTGGTACTATTGTATCAATCAGTTTTCAGTTATCTTAACACTGGTACTATTGTATCAATCAGTTTTCACAACCAATCTGTTAACGTGACCAGCTTAATATCACAGTAAAGATATATCATAAACACAATATAATCCAACCACACCCTTAATTGTTTCAAAGTCAGGGGCAATAAACCACACAAATTTCTGGCTAAAGGGTAAATATCCACCATGATAAGGTGTAGACAGACTATGCTAAGTCATAGACTCCAGGGCCCAGTCATTCCTAATCTTGAAACTGTGTATTTTAACGAAATCATTTCCTTGTCATTTTGGTGACCTGCCTCTTCAACACCTTTGTCCCAGTGCTTGCCTGATCAATTAGGCTGTTGCTGCTGAGGGCACGCTGACCCACATATCCATCACGGCAACACTCTACCGATTATTATTCAGTAAGTCATTGAGTTTAAGAGTAAGAACACGAGTTTGAGAGAGAAAGGGAGAGAGAGGGAGAGAAAGAGAGGGATAGAGAGGGAGAGAAAGAGAGGGATAGAGAGGGAGAGAAAGAGAGGGAGAGAGAGGGATAGAGAGAGAGGGAGAGAAGAGAGGGATAGAGAGGGAGAGAGAGGGAGAGAGAGAGGATAGAGAGAGAGAGAGAGAGAGGGAGAGGAGGAGAGAGAGAGGAGAGAGGAGAGAGAGAGAGAGAGAGAGAGAGAGAGAGAGAGAGAGAGAGAGAGAGAGAGAGAGAGAGAGAGAAAGGTGGACAAGATCCTTCGATCAATACGTTAAGAAATATTGGGTAGAGGCTGTAGTGATGTAACCCCACTCAACTTGCCTGAAGAATCAACTCTTCTACACGATGTCTCATAAAACACACACACACACACACTTTATATATATATATATATATATATATATATATATATATATATATATATATATATATATATATATATATATATATATATATATATATATATATATATATATATATATATATATATATATATATATATATATATATATGTCGTGCGGATTAGGTAAAACTTGCTATTTTGGCTTAAATAGCAACGCTCACTCTGCCATATAAGACAAGTGAAAATTTGTGTATGCAATAATTTCGCCAAAATTATTCTGAACATAACGAAAAATATATTCATTGTGTTTGTTTATTATTAAATTAATGTTAACGTATCTAAAATATATTTAGTTGGGTTAGGCTAAATTAAATTGCGCTTGTTGTAATAAGGTTAGGTAGGTTTTCAAAGTTTCTCTTGGTACAAAATTATAAATTCTTACATTAACATAAATGAAAAAATATATATCTTTAAACGTATAAGAGAAATTTTTATAAAGGACTTAATTTTAGATGAGTTCTTGCTAATTGACCAGTTTTACCTAATCGGCACGACATATATATATATATATGTCGTGCCGATTAGTAAAACTGGTCAGTTGCAAGAACTCATCTAAAATTAAGTCCTTTCTAAAATTTTCTCTTATACGTTTAAAGATATTTTTTCATTTATGTTAATGTAAAATTATAATTTTGTACCAAGAGAAACTTTGAAAACCTACCTAACCTTATTACAACAAGCGTAATTTATTTTAGCCTAACCCAACTAAATATATTTTAGATACGTTAACATAAATTTAATAATAAACAAACAATGAAATATTTTTTTTTCGTTATGTTTAGAATGATTTTGGCGAAATTATTGCATACACAAATTTTCACTTGTCTTATATGGCAAGGTGAGCGTTGCTATTTAAGCCAAAATCGCAAGTTTTACCTAATCGGCACGACATATATATATATATATATACACATATAATTGTATCAAGAAGCTTGGGAAGCCCTTAACGTTAAGCGACTCTTGAATGAGAGAACCCACAGGGTAGATTCTGTGACACCCAGTAAACGTCTGGTTCATGCAGAGAAGAACAGTATGAATCATAGTGAAGGGTCGGAGCAGTAGCGTCAGCCTACACCTTGCATCACCCATCTCACCTCCCCCTTTACCTTTGATGAGTTTTCAGAGTTTTTCTACTCCCTGAGCCCGGCCCTGGGCCAGGATCGTCTGGTGCTTGCCTGGCTAACTACCTTTCTTGCCCCTAACACCATGCTCGTCCCTAATATTTTACACACATCTGGTTTACACATACAACCTGTCCCTAACATGCCTTCCCTGACCCTGTTTACCCAACATGTTCATCACCTGGCACACAGCCGTCCCTCACCTCTTAGAGTAGGCGGGTCTAGTAAGCATCACGAAGGTTTTTGGCACGGTGAGAGTGCAGCACAACACTGGCCTCGTTGTGCACCCGCATGTATGAAGGTCATTATCTGCTGTATCAATATTCTTCCCTCCATCACTCACTCTCTCTCTCTCTCCACCCACGCATACCCACACCTACACCCCCCCCCCCACACACACGTATACAACACGAGTTCGCTTAAATTAACCATCAAAGCAAATATATGAAAACAAAGACAAAAGATACCGAACAAGTTCTTAAAGGTTTGCCTCACAGCATGTGCATCTTCACCCCGCCAATATAACTGTTAAGAAACCCACAATATGAAGAATTTTTTTTTAACTCGAGGTCCATAAATTAACAGTCACGTTTTGACAGTAAAAGTTATGTAATGATAGTTAGGAGCGTAAATCATTGCTACAAGAGGTGGTGACGTAGCTCCCACCAAGTGCACTAAGACGTCACCAGGGTGTGGGAGGAAGCTACAAGAGGTGGTGACGTAGCTCCCACCAAGTGCACTAAGACGTCACCAGGGTGTGGGAGGAAGCTACAAGAGGTGGTGACGTAGCTCCCACCAAGTGCACCAAGACAGTAACAGAGTGGTAAAGTACACCAACAATAGGTAAACGAAACATATAATGTGGGTTATGTCATTTTATTGTGAAAACTTCTCGTCACCAGGGACGTCACTAGTCCCTGGTGGACAAAATGGCTTCACAATACAAAGTCATAACCAGCACTGTGTGTCTTATTTACATGCACCAGCGCGTGAGGTGCAACACTGCCACTTGCAAGTTCGTCACCCACGCAACGTTTGTGTTATTTCTGTTGGTAGTGATGATAAACAGAAAAAATCGCATCAAAATGGGAATTTTTTTTAAGACTCGTTGAACAACAATCGGGAGGACTGGTCTGGGACCGGGCCGGGGGGACGATGACCAACGAAATCGACCCCAGGTAGATACCGGGGAGGAAGGGTGGGTAGACGAGTTATCGTAGTTGGTAATGATCCCATCTCATCACCCCCTTGGTAGACCACTTAACTCACCTGTCAATACTTTGTGGCGCAAGGGGTGAAGAAGTGTTAAACCCCTTGTTAATTAAACACAATCTGCCGAATAGTGGAACGTTTTTTCTCCTCACCATCAGACACCACTTAAACACTTTACTGCCACTTACTCTCGCTCAAATAAGTACATCCAACGTTCAATCAAAGGAGCTATTAATGGGGACAATTCTAAAATATAAAAGAATACAATTATATTATACTAATAATGAAAGTCTGCGAATTAACAAATAATGTTAATTACCAAATTACACCGTAGTAGTGAGAGGGAGGGTTAATATAGTGTGTTAAGAGAGTCATAACAATGAAGCCTTTTAACGTATAAGAATAAAAGTTAACAATATTATATAGATAAAACCACTTTGAACTTCAGTAGTCCACTTTAGTTAGAGGTTCCCACTACGGTTCACTTAAGAAGGGAAAGAGGAGTTTCTTACCGGAGCAATGGTGATCATGGTGCGAAATGGTTTATGTTCTTCAGGTTCGTTTTCTTTGGCTACTTGGATTATGGGTCCTTCTCTCTGGCCAAATGCTGTTCGGTTCCAGCTCTTGGCCCTCTTTCGTGGGCGAGACCCTCTTTTGGCCTATTCCTCACCGAACCATGGTTGAGCTCTTTCTTCTGGATGGAGACCAAACTCCCCTCCCTGGCTGTAGCACAGCAACAGCACAACCAGAACAAGGTCGCTGTGTTGAGAGACCCTTGTCACTCATCAAATCTCACAAGTTAGTTGATAAGGCGCTGAAGCTGTTGCGATATTACCAGGTTACTAGTGAAGCTGATGTAAATACATGCATTTCAAGGTACTGGTGAGACTGGTGCTGTAAATACATACATTCCCAGGTACATGTGAGGGTGGTAGAGCCCCTCCATACAGTCTCAAGCACTCCTTACCAGTTTACCACGTGACATGCACAGAGCAGATCACCAAGCATCACGTCTTCCAGACTGACGCCATAATGGTCTAATAGAATAAATTATCTGAAGACTATTATTTATCAGCCGGGCTGTGTGACTTATCTAGTGCCTTCAAGACAACCAGGGGTCTCTCGATAATTAGTACCTTATGTATGAAGGGTGTTTGAAAAAATCTTGGTTCTTTTACCCTTAATAAATTATCTCTTAGTGTAATTATTGCACCACTGCTTTTTATTTGAGGTATTCTGCATCTCCTGCCAAGCCTTTTGCACACGTAGGGAGTAATTTCGCTATGCAGATTTAGAACCAATCCCTCCTGAGTACAATTCAAAGGACCTCAATAGTTCCCAATAATTTAGGTGCTTGACTGATTTTACACGGCAATTGAAGGTTCTCTGTATATTCTCCATGACGATATACACGAGTAGGTGATGAGCTGTCAACTCTTCCCTCTTGGCACTGTATTTTATGAAGCTAATACATATCACTGTTTAGCAATACTTGTCCTCTATGTAAGTAGACTAAATGGTCACTGTTTTAATCTTCTCCATTAATTCCACATACACATTATTTAATAAAGAATCTTGCAAATTTTAGAATAAAATGTTTTAAACCCTTAGCCTCACCAGTCCTGTTCCAAATATACGAAGTGAAAATGAAGACTATTTTTTTACAGAGTCTTACGTAAATCCTCAATAACAAAGTGTGAATGAGTGCACTGTGAGAACTAAACAAGTCTAAGGGCCGAAGACTTTTCACCAGTCTCGATCAATACAAGGAAAATTACCAACAGACCCCTAACCCCAAGGTATGTTGCCTCAGAGAATTTCCACTCTTATATGTTGCTGTCTTGCAATATTGCAAGCTCCTGACGACGCACGAGTATGAAAGATGTAGAGCTAAAAATTTCCCTTATGTGGCTTGTTTTGTCTCTCTATATTATATATATATATATATATATATTATATATATATATATATATTATATATATATATATATATATATATATATATATATATATTTATATATAGTGTCATTTCCAGCAGGATCTGCAGGAGGTTACACTGGAATTCGACCACAACACCTCAAAGAGATGGTAAATCCAGTACTCGGAGCATCTGCATCAATTCTCCTCACCGAATTAACAACTTTTGTCAACAACTGCCTTGCTGGGCGAATCCCAGAAGAAATTAAACCTTTCTTTTTTGGAGCCTCATTATGCGCTTTGAAGAAGAAGGATGGGGAATCAGACCCATTGCTGTTGGTAACACCCTTCGCCGCCTAGTTGCCAAAGCAGCAGTAAGAAACATTCGCCTAGAAGCTGCCAGTTTACTCCAGCCACACCAACTGGGCTTTGGGGTCTCTCAAGGCAGTGAAGCCGCAGCTCATGCGGCAAGGGCCTACATCAGGGACCTATCAGAAGACAAGGCCGTAGTCAAACTTGACTTTAGAAATGCCTTTAATATGGTGAAAAGAGATGTGGTCTTGCCAGCCGTTCGGGATCGGTTCCCCAGTCTCTTTCCCTTCATTTCAGCTGGCTACAGCAAACCCTCGACTCTTTTGTTTGGGGAACATGAAATTCCTCGTCTGAGGGTGTTCAGCAGGGTGATCCACTCGCTCCACTTCTCTTCTGTTTGGCAGTAAGAGAACTAACTTCCAGCCTATGCAGCGAGCTCAACATCTGGTACCTGGATGATGGCACTCTGGCAGGTACTAGGGAGTCCTTGTTAGAGGACCTACAACGGGTGAAGACACAAGGAGAAGCCTTAGGACTCATCCTTAATCCCTCAAAGTGTGAAATTATCACAACAAATCAGGAAATAATCAATGCAGTGCAAACAATCCTCCTAGAAGTCACTACTACCACTCCATCCAACAGTACCCTCCTGGGAGCACCGCTGGGTCACCACGCCATCGACACTGTCCTCAAGGACAAAGTGAATGACCTGAAAAGAATGGAGGAGAGAATAAGTGATCTTGATGCCCATGATGCCCTGTATCTCCTCACAAGGTGTCTTACTATGCCAAGACTCACTTACTTCCTGAGGTGCGCACCCTCTTTTGAAAACTCAACACTTGACGAGTATGACGCACACCTGAGATCAACCTTCAAGAAGGCACTGAATCTGTCACTAGAGGATCAGCAATGGGAGCAGGCAACCCTCCCAGTGCGACTGGGAGGTATAGGGG